>SSNP01000022.1:4617523-4652342 GCA_006937955.1 Pachypanchax playfairii | reverse complement strand
AGGGGGGGGGGGTTGATGAGTGAGAGTAAGCTGATGGGTCAAGGTTATACTCAAGATGATTGGGATGGGGGAGGACTAATGAAAGATGTCTGGTGATGTGTGTGTGTGTGTGGGGGGGGGGGGGTGATCCAGTTTTCAAAGGTTGGATGAAGTTAATGTTCCTGATCTGTAACGAGGTAAAATTTAATTTACATTGACAAGAATTTCAGTCAGTTTGGAGGATGAACTAAACATATATGATGCATGAAAAAAATGACTTAAAAGGCCCAGAGACACATGAGACACGGAACATCTGGTCCAAAGACAGCCAAGAACTGGACTTTATTAGATCCACCTTGTGTTGGACACTTTTAACCTTCAGACCTGTTCTTAAGTCTTCATGAAACAGATTCAGCAGGTGTCTGAAACGTTCCTCACATGTTGGGTTAGGGTTAGCTGCATCACGCAAGCTGCTGTGTTGGACTGAGACCTGCAGACTGTTGGAGGCTCCTGCAGCTCAGTGAAGTCATTGTTCCTACCAGTGTGAGATGTTCTGAGCTGCTACATGGTGCTTCATCCTGCTGGAACACTGTCTCATAAAGGGATGGACATGATCACCAACATTACTCAGCTGTGGAGTTTAAATGATGCTCAGCTGGAACTGAGGGGTCCAAAGTGGGACAAGAAGATGTCCCCACACCACCAGCACTCTGAACCATGAATCTTGTTTAAGTTCTGACTCCAACCATCTGGATCAGGTGTGATGAGTGACTGTAGCTTCTTGTTGTAGGAGCTGATTAGCAGCAGCATGTGGGACCTTCTGCTGCAGCTTGTCATCTTCACACACACCTTGTTTCTAACGAGTGGTTAGCTGAGTTACTCTAACCAACCGGCTCATTCTCCATTCTTCATGGTGATGCTCCATCCTACATCAGAGGTACATCACCACCTGGACTATGACATCATCTGATCAGGGTTTTTCCAGACTTATTCAGAAACAAGCTGGAACACATCTGTTTGGACCAGAACCTTGGTAGCATTTGATCTCATTCCATAAGATTCTACTTTAACTCGTTTGAGTGTTTAATTTTATTTAATCTGCCACTTTTTCTTTTTTGGATTAACAGTTTTAACTTTGTTTTTTTATGATTCTCTGTTATGAATCATTTTGTGATGTGAACGTAGTGTCAGAATATAACCTGGCTTGTTTCCTATGCTCCATCTCTTTTATCTTAACTTTCTGGTATTTCATCAGTAACAGACTTAGAGCCTCGTTAACTGAACCAATTAAAGAACATTTTTCCTTTTCACACACGGGTTCATGTCTTCTTTTATTGTTTTTTATCTCTGTTCATGGCTGCGTAGTTTAGCCTTCTCAGAATCATCTGTCTTCATGACTAGTCACCGATCTAAACCTCAGACTAAATGACCTCTCATCGTCAGGACTCAGTGGAACGAGGCAAAGAAGCAGGTTGATGTTTATTCATTTAGAAACAAGAAAAAAGCAATTTAACAGAAGAACACTTAGATTAGAGTATTGCAGCTCTGTAAATTGAGACCACTTGCTGTGACCAATTGCATCGACACAGTGGAGTTCTCTATTAGAGGATACCTGCGGCGTTATCCTCGTTCCGTGCTGCTGCAGTCAGATACACGAGGGCCTTTTGTTTAAATCTAATATTTTTGTGTGAATATGAGAAAAGAGTAATTACTGCTGCCAAGGAGCTCGTGTTTCTGCCAGCGTTTGTCTGTCTGTCTGTTATCAACATAACTTAAAAAGTTGTGGACAGATTTTCATGCAATTTGTAGGAAATCCAAAATGAGTCAATAAACAAGTGATTATTGTGCAGAACAAAGAAAAACACCCTGAATCAGATGATGAGGTAGAAGTTCTGTCAGGGGGTTAAAAGGGATGAAGATGGAGTTCAGAGACGAACCTGCAGAGATACAAAGTAACTAACACAAGAAAAGATGTTTAAACTGGTTCTGAAACAAGCGGACGTCAGTTTGTCTGAAGTGTTTCCTGCAGCATCCTTCCACCCTCAGAGCTCCCTGCTTCCTGCTTGTGTTTACTCTGACTTCGCTGTGATGGGGGGGGGGTGCTGTATGATCTGTAGAACAGGTCTGACATTGTGGGAGCTCTCTGTGGGTCTATGAATCGGGACTTCATGCATATATAGACAAAAATATTTCTCAGCTCCTTATATTATAAAACTCGTGTTTACATTTTGGATTTTCCTTTAACAGGATATTTTTGTGTGTTTTGTTGTGATGTAACTATTTGTCTTTATTGTTGATGCCGTTAAGCCAACAGTTTGTTTGTATATGTTAAAGGGCTGATAGAAGACTGATAAACCTAAAACAAAAATACTTTTATCAGAAACCTTCATCTGTGAGTCACATGAATATCTCATGTGGAAATCTTGTTTTACGCATGGGAAATGCAGTTTTAGGAAAAAATCTGAATGCGCTTCACATGTGTAAGTCAGAATTTTTTTAGTCTAGATTTCAGTCCAATTGTTGGTCTAAATGTATTTATTTTACTTGAAGGGACAGTAAGTTGTTGTAATTTACCGTTTTTAACTGTGTTTGAAAGATTTTCACGAGGTTTTCCTGAATGTGCATGTATGGCAGTTTCATGAGTATGTGTGCAAAGTTTTCAGTATTTTGTATGAAAGTGTTGATTTTATAGGATGTATGTGGAACAAACCCCAGTAATAACCCTCCTGTTGGTCCTTCATGCAACACAGACCTGATTTGATTCACTCAGTTCGTGTTCCGACTCTGACAAATGGAAGCAGCTGTGTTTAGTCTTGGGTGTTATTAAATGTTGCAAGACAAGGAAAACATGTCTTTACCTCCATCGTGACATCAGCGTGTATGTTTAAGGTTCCAGCTACAGTTTTCTGCTTATGCAGGTCAGAGTGTCTCTGAATTAGCTCTGGAGACATAAACATCATGTGTATCTGTGTGTATGTGCATGTTTGCATGTTCAGGGACAAACTGAGGACACATGAGGGCTCCTGACATGTTGACTGCAGAGATTAGAAAGGAATTAAAGGAAAGCAGAGCACGAGGAGGCAGAAGACCTCGAGACGACGTTCCTGAATATTCAAATCTGTTTAATTCTGCTGCAGTTTACTGAATCTTTCATCTGTGCAGGAGGGATCAACTTCATGTTGCCTGACTTAGTCTGTGCACGTGTGTGTGAATACAGACGAATGTACCGGAGGCAGTTTTTATACAGATGAAGGATTATTTGTTTGTTGTTGTTGTTGCAGTAGCAGAGTGAAGCTCAGTAAAGTTCTAATAACTATATTTAAGTTGTTGATTGTGTTTTACAACAATTAAATAATCATCTAATATATTTCTAGACAATCAGTTGAAAACAAAAACCCACAATTTATAAACCTGTCTTACTTGATCTGTTTCATAATAAAAGATTTGAGTAAACTACATTGTTTTGGATGAATTTAGTTTCTTCTTCATAATGTTGCTTCAGTTCATGGAGGTTTGATTTGGTGAGACGGACATTTAGAGATCAGGAATAAATCATCCCAGATCTGGACTGCCGTCCCTGATGTCTGTCCTCCTGTTAACACGCACCTATGTGCTCCAGAGCAGCAAACTGCTGCTGCTGTTTGGGTTTCAGTGGAATCTCTTGTGGGTTTTTTGGCTCTTAAGGTTCAATTTTGAATCTTTTTAAAACTTTGTAAAGACCAAATTCTTTCCATTATGTTCTTAAACCCTTGAATGAAACCAGGTTCACTTTCTGCTGCTGCAGCTGGAATCACAGTGAAAACATCAGTTGGTCTATATCACTCAGTGAATTGTTCATCTTTCATCATGATAGATAGAAACTATCCAGTGTGGCATTTTGCCTGAATGTATTTGTCAGGTTTGACTAATTAATCAGACACAAACAGTGTCAGCTAGCTCCCAGTATCTTCTGTCAGATCTGCAAATTAAACGAGTTGAATGAAGCAGAAGTGATTTGGTACATGTGTAACGAATACAGATGACTGATCACAGACTTTTTATCATACGTCGTCCTTATTTTACAGCTTTGTTCTAAAAGAAACAGGAACTACAAAACGAATGTTACTTCTTCTGTAAATCTTCTCAAACCCACTCTGTCTTCAGTCTAATTCAGCAGTAACACCTAGTAGGTGAACGATGCTTCAAACTCCCATAACAAGAAGGTTATTTATCGTTCTTCCTGTTAATAAATGAATTTGTGTCTGATTTGAAAATGTGTTTCCTGAAACAATTAAATGTGACTAAAAGGCAAAAATAAAACAAACCTGTAATACTTTCCTAAACTCTGCATGTCTGAAAAAGATTTTTACTGAAGCGGAGTGTGTTGGTGCAGAACACGTTCTAATGATTCAATATTCAATCATCAAGCTTTTGATTAGTGTTAGATCTGAAGCATGCGCTACATACGTGCATGAAGTATCATGTAATTTGCAGCATCATGCTGTGGGAGGAGTTTCCAGGTCCATCTGTTTGCTCTGAACTCATTACATCAGTTAAAACAGCACGTTGGTAATACACCAGCACATTGTGCACGTTTTCCTGCACTATGAGTGAGTGATGGAGTGAAACAGTGAGAGTAGAGGCTGGAGGCAGGAGTCAGTGGAAGAGCAGCAGCTTCTTTCTGGTGGACGTGTGATTTAAGACCATTTTCTTCATCATTTGATCATTTAACATCATTTCACTCTCGTCTCCTCTTCGTCCTCTCTGATCATTTTAATGATGAGACGTTCTGAAATTAGAACTTCTTCAGAACAGCAGTACTGCACACACTTACAGCTTCCTTGTGTTTTCTCATATTAGATCATGTTGCAACATGCCGTCTGTGCTACTAGCAGGGATTATGAGTGTGATCAGTGTGACGGTGACTAATGTTCATATTCCATTTTATAATAAGCATCCATTCGTTCCACGCTGCAGTCACTCGACTCATCACACAGCTTTCTGGGCCTGTTTTGATTAAAACTAAATTTGACTGAGATGAATGGCAGGATTTTAAAACTGAGAGACACTTTTTAGATTTTATATAAATGTCTATTGAAACTGCCGTCTGTGTTAATGAGCTCAAACAGCATCAAAGGGTTTCACTCGGAGCCTGTTGGTTATTAAAAGGATAAAACGTATGCGTGAGCTAATACAGTAAGGAACTGATCTTCACAGAGGTTCTTTAACAGAATAAAGCAATAATGAAACAAAACAGTTGCTGTATCCTTTCTAACTTGTCCTATATAGATAATCTCACTGCCCACCCAAAAAGGATAAAAGAAGGATTAAACAAGTAGAAGGTAATCCACATGAGATTACTTAGAAGTGCTTTTCTAGTTGAGTCAGAGACATTTGACATTTGTACCCTTTAAATTGAGCTTCTGAGGAGTTAAAAAGGTTTTTCCTAAACAAACTCTGAACTACATGAAAAGGTTTTAGATGTTGGCTGGTTTAAGGTCTTCTAGTGGTTGGTGTTGATTTGGGCTGATGGTGGATTTTTAGCCCATAAATAAAACGATTTAACCCACAAACATAGAAACACCCAGATTCTGGTGCAGAATGTGGAAAGTGAATGTCTGTTTTAACACCAGACTCGTCATGTGAAATCAGTTTCTAACTGAACTGTGTGATGAATACAAGTAATTTAATTTATACTTTTTTCAGCATGTAATTAAAATAATACAGATAAATTGATCACTTGTTAACTCGTGTGTAGGATTGAATTCAGCAGGATTTTGAATAAAGTACTAATCCTGTTATAGAGGTAGAGCTCGTGTGTATAAAAGGTGATATATTTGGTGTTATTGCATGTGATGTAGTGATTTCACATTATTTTGTTCAGGTCTGATATACGTTCTGCTCCAAGTGGAACTTTATCCTTGTTTTCCTTCCTACAAGCAGCATTTCTTGTTGAGTGTATAAAGTGTGTATCTTCCTGCAGCTGCAGGTGAAACATGTAAAAACAACTTATAAAACAGAGAAAATATGGAACTTTTCAGCTCTAATCTCAGTCTAAACTGTGAGTAAATTGTAAAATTCACTCATACAAATGATACGAGATCACAGTCCAGGAACGTTTCTGAGTGGCGTTTGAATTTATTTTATTTTGTAACTAATTGGATCAGAATATCCTGGAGAGAAGCCCCGGTGTAGGGCTCTGAAATCATGAAGGTCTCACCTGTTTGACTGGTTAATAAATGTTTTGTGAAACAGTGTGATGTTTGGGTCGACTTCACCTGAGATCTTTGGGTGAAACGTTTTCTCACGACACTTGATCAGCTGATGTAAACGCTGCATCAGACATCGACTCATCCAAACGTTCATATAGGATGTTGTTAGAAGCTCTCTGATGACATCAGCAGCGCTGTGACATCATGAAACTAACCAGACTTGGTGTCTGTTTCCTGTTGATTGATGGACAGCTGGTTACAGGTCACATGATGTTGTTTTCAGTGTTTCCTGAACTCAGATACTGTTGTTACTGTCTTTAATGTTGGTTGACATCCAACTTGATTTGACCTTAACGTCCTCGTGCACGTGGTTCGAGCACGTGTCCATGCTGGTGATCCTGCTTAACTGTGTGACTCTGGGGATGTTTCAGCCCTGTGAGGATGTTACCTGCCTGTCAGAGTGGTGCCGCATCCTACAGGTGAGTGTGACACCTCCACGCTGCGAGCTGGGATCATGAGAACCTTCATACACTTTGGAAAGTTCTACTTCTTGTTCTGTGCCGTGTGTTTGATTGACCTTCAAGAAAAACACGTCACTCATCGTTCACATTAGCATTTTTTCCTGACAGCAGATGTAAAAAAAGCAGCAAGTTTTCATGAACATTTAAACAGTTTCCAGCATTTAGATTCATATTAAACCTTCTTAAACCTGCAGCTGCCCAGTAAACTGTAATAGAAGTTAATTTCTTCTCATGTATTTGATTCCTAACTCTTTAGATCTGCTCATTATACTTAAATACAGACTTTCTTCTAGCTGTGAGACTTCTAATTAACTGAAGTACAACTGTTACCATGAACAGACTCAACTTGCTGGTATTTAATGAACATACACACGTGTTATTTCTACAGACAGTGATGTGCTAACAGAATACATGAGACTTTACAGCCATAACAGACTCTTAAGGTTAAAGTTCTGTATGAAAGGTAGCAGCTATCCTTTAACTGTTTGTATTCTGTACAAGCAGGTGTTGGACGACTGCATCTTCGCATTCTTCGCAGTGGAGATGGTCATCAAGATGGTGGCCCTCGGTATTTTTGGCCGTAATTGTTACCTCGGAGATAAATGGAACCAGCTGGACTTCGTCATCGTCATGGCCGGGTTGGTATCTCTTTCTTTATCAGCAGCTGAATCATAAATATAAATGTAGACGATCTTTAGATTTTTGCCACATTGAGAGTCTGACTTTATATTTGTGGAAACCTTTTTTATTTACTTCATAAAGTACTTCTGGAGAAATAAAGTGGGTGTTTGAAGATTGGATGACAAAATTCAAAATACCACCTGTCAGAGCTCTTTCAAAATAAAATCCAAACAGAAGTAGAAAGTACATATCTGTGTTGAGCTTGTTGAGTTTAAAGTTCTTTATCCAAGCAGATGTTAAATGTGTTAAACTTCAACAGCTCAATCAAATATGAGACCAACAGAAATACTGAGTTATAACTGAGCTAACTGTTCTAAAGGTTTGGGAACAGACAGGAACCAATCAGGAGCAGGTAAATCTGTAGTTCAATCACAGATCATGACCAATTTGAACCATTAGATTTTTATTTAATTGATGTAGTTTTCTAATATTTACTCTGTTAAGGGGTTTTAAAGAGTTCAAATAGTTTTGAGATGCAGTAACAAACGTGTTCCAGAAGTTAATGGAGACTTTAAACTGACCAGCAACAAAACATCACTGAAATGTTCCTCAGACCTGGAGAGTTACAACTAACTCTATAAACTCTATAAACTTTGACAGAACTGCATATAGTTACTATTCAATATTTTCTTCTGTTTAATGTTATTAGTTTATAATGTTTTTTAACTCTAACAGCTTTACTTTACTTTTATGATGTTTCTGGGCTTTAGGGTCGTGTAATTAAATGCCGTATGCACCGTGATGTTCATGGCTGCCTCGTCGTGTTAATGTTCCTCGTATTGTTTGTTTCTACAGACGTGTTTCTGTATGTGCACGTGCATGTGCATGTGTGTGCATAATGTTCCAGCTTTGTACATTAAGTCTGATTGTAACTTCCTCTTCAGGGTATTGGAGTATTCTCTGGATGGTCACAACGCCAGTCTGTCAGCCATCCGAACAGTTCGGGTTCTCCGACCGCTGCGAGCCATCAACAGAGTACCGAGTAAGTTCTAGTGTTTATCTAAACAACTTTTGGTTCTCCTTCAATGATGGATCAGTTTACTTTACCGTCACATTTTATTATTAGACAGACATGAATTCTGGTTTTTATTTGAAGGTTAAACTAAAGGGAGTAAAAAGAAAGAAAATCAGATTTATTTTTAATTTGAAACATTTTTCATTCATTTTCTGCAGAACGTTAATCTTTCTGAAGGGTTCTAACTGGTTCTGGTTCAGTTGGTTGCTGGATGAAATCTGACATCTCTGACACACTCAAGCTGCCAGTCAGTAGAACAACAAAACCTTAAATAAAGAGCTGAAGTCAGAAACATGTAACTTTTTCTATGTATATAATATTTAATTTTTATTAGTAAATTACAGAAATACTTGATGAAGCAGCAACACACCAGAATTTACACAAAAAGCTTCTAATAATCTGAACAGGAGTCACTTATGATGTTGTTAAAGTTAAATTTTATAACAGATTAAATACATCCGTCATCCTACAGAGCGGCATAAAACAGGTTTATTCAGATTGATTTACTTTTTAATGTCAGAGCTTTTGATTTGCCCTTTAACCTCCTGAGATCCAGAACTTCACTTTTATTCACATTTTTTCCTCTTGTTGGAAGAAGTTGAACCTAATAAACTAAAAAAATAAATCAATTAGTAGTTCAAAAATTAAAAACATAAAAAAAATGTATGTTACTAGTTCAAAAGTGAAAAGTTAGATTTATTGAATAAGGACAACAGGTCAAAGTTGAACAGAATAAAATCTCTAGGTGGAAAAAAAAGACTAAATAAAAGATCAAAGAAGAAGAAAACATGAATAAAAGAGGAAATACATGTGAGGAATGTGAAAAATCAAACAAATTAAAACAGACTAACTGTAAAGAAGGGAATAAATGTCTGTAAAAGATAATCTATATGTCATCTCACTCAGATAAAAATCACTAAGAGCTTTAAAACCGACGTATTAAAATTATACATCAAGAAAAAGACATTAAACTGTCAGAAATAAAAAGAATCAACATCCGACTGTGACTTCCTGGAAGGTGCGATGTCTCTGAGTTAGAAATCAAGTCTGAGGAAGTGCTAAAATCTTTGATTAGAAGACCCAACAGTTTGTCTTTAACTCTTCATAGTCTTCATCACCAACACCTGGTTGGAGTCTATGTGATGTGTTAACGCCGCCCTGCATCTCGGTCTGCAGGGTTTCCCTCATCGTTACTCTGAACGCTACAGGTCTGGATTTTGGTACCTGATGGATGATCTGCAGGAGTTTGCTGTTTATTTCTTTAGTTTGCTGGAACTTGTTAAATAATCATTCATTTTCCTAAAAGTTTAGTGACACAAGTGATAATAAATCTACAGCTAAAGACATTCAGCGTCAAAACAAACTTACAGGATCATTAAGCAGCAGACGTTAGCATGCTGTTCTTCATGCTGACTGGAACCACATCGTCACTTCTCAGGGTTTATTTCATGCATCTGCTTTTGTTTACATAAAGATAAAAACACAACAATCCTCACAGCTCCCAACAAAGTCAAGCAACACTTGTTTTACTCCAATAAATCTGTAGTAGCTACCTGAAGGTGAACTTGGAACAGGGCGGGGGGGGGGGTGACAGTGACAGTTATTATTTTAGGCTGGAAAGTCAAGGTCACTCTAGTAAAATAGGACAAACAGAGCTCAGGTTTAAACAGACTCTCAGGTGAGCAGGTTCCCCTGGAGGTTCTTCAACATGTTCCTCATAAACACCGACATTTATTTACATGAAACTTACAATAAGTGTTTGTTGAAAATAAATAATAAAGAATCTCAAATCATTCTCCATCTTTGTGTTTTCCTCTCCGCCTCAGTGCAGAGGACGATTGTTCTACAGATGTTAAGTGTGTTTTTGTTCTGTAGCTTAGCCAACAGCGCTGTTTGTTTCATTTTAACAGGACCGCCGCTTGCAGGGGGCTTCTGTGAATAATCTGCCAATTGCAGATAATTTTCAGTTGTGTTTGTACAATCTGAGTGTGTGTATATACTCATCACACACACACACACGGTTGCTATTGTGTACTCCTGAATTGATTCTGCAGGCTCTAATAACAAGTTATTTGGGTGCAATTTTGTTTCAACTGGATCCGAGTAACAACAAAAACACTAAATCAAAACAAAAACATCACTTTGTTGGTTTAAACAGAATAAAAAAGTTAATTTTTCCACAAGCTGTCAGAACAGATTCCAGTAAGTTTAGAAACTCGTGGCCCATAAATTGAGTTCATACTTGGATTCTTCCAGAACTTCAGAAACGCCTGAAAACATGAGCTGGAAGCGTTTCATCTTAAAAGAGAAACATTATTATGTTTTTAATGTTTTGATTTGATATGTTTCACCTTGGATTCAGGAGGATCCGTGTGGCGTTCACACTGACCAGGTCTTTTCATGGTTAACCGGTTCCTCTAGAACCAAACGTAGAAACTCAAGCTTGTCCTACGTGTGGGTTGGACTCCACCTGGGCTCCTCTTGTCTCGAGTCATGGAGACGAGGGCGTCTGGTTTAAGATGTTCTGGGTCTTCAGGGTCATCCCGACGGGGTTCTGTTGGTGTGTTCAAGCCATGACCTTCACTGATCACTGAGGTGGTTCACAACAGAGTGAAGAGACCAGGATGAGAGTCAGCTACTTCCAACCTGAGACAATGGTTCTCCTCCAGAAACAGATTAAATGCTTCCTCAAGGTCTGGGGGAGGAAAAAGATCTCAGTGTCTGACAGACTGATGCTTCATCTGCTGTTAAGATGATGTTGCTCCAGACTGTCATGGTCCTGAAAGACAAAGCTCTGGGTTTACTGTTCTGTTTATGTTCTCGTGTAAGGCGACTCAGCCAGGTAGGCTGAAGAGCTTCATGATTCAAGAAGAGCTCCGTAGAGCTTCTGCTCCTCCACACTAGAAGGAGTCTGCTGTGGTCGCCTCCCTCTGGAGGGTTTAATGGCACCTCAAACTCAGATGTGACCCAGAACCAGCTGGAGGGGTTATAAATCCTGTCGGGCTCGGTAACACCAGGAGGACCCGGGGAGTCTGGGTTTCCCTCCTGGACCCGTTTCCTGCACAACCCGACCTCCTAGAAGTGGAAAAAATAGATGGTGAAGGATATTTATATGTTTTTACAGTATAAAAGTTTATTCATGCTAATATACATGTTTAAAACATTATGTAGTTTGTAATGCTGTGAGGAAACATATACAACAGTCTTGCACATGTTTACAGGTTGTTCTGGTGTAAAACTATATAAAGATGCTCTTAAACTGAAGGAGGATCAAACAGAATCAAACTGATTCCTGCAAAACTAAGAATTAAAGTGAGATTTTCTTGCTGAAGCTTTAACCTGTAACTCACTGGGATGATGCTGCTGGTGACATCATCGAAGGTACTGAGATCACTAGTGAGCCCGAAGTCTCATGCTGATAATCGAGAAACTCAAAGGAAGTATTGGTTTTTACTTTCAAGGTCTTTTTATTGCTGATTTTTTTTCTGCAGTGTCTCAGAACAAACAGCTGTAAGTGGAGAATTCTCCCTGCAGGTAAAGACAAAACACCGTTACACCGAGACGTAGCGACACAAAAGGTGCTACTGTAAATACAGTCTATGAAACAAGGCTGTGATGTAAGAAAAGAAAAACTCTTTGTTGACCTCAGGGACCGGATTAGCTACTCAGCTAATGCTAAAAATATCTGACATTTAGAGATGGATGCTGAATGTAATACTGGCCACGGGGAAGCTGCGAGTTCAAAGCCTGGAAGATGAAATAATGTCCAACTGTCACTTTCACTATTACCATCAGTGTGATTGGCTGCTTTGGTTTGTGAGGATGAAGTTACAAGTCTCACACTTATAAGATCAACCGCGTGTGTCATCGTGTTTCGTATCCAGAGGCGCCGACTGTTGAATCACCTTAAAAACCAGTTACTGAACGTTGGGTTTGTTTATGTTGGACAGTCTCATAGTGTCCATGCTGTTTGTGTCTCTTTCTGCAGGTATGAGGATCTTGGTGACACTGCTCCTGGACACCCTGCCCATGCTGGGAAATGTTCTCCTCCTTTGCTTCTTTGTGTTTTTCATCTTTGGCATTGTGGGGGTCCAGCTGTGGGCGGGACTGTTGCGTAACCGCTGCTTCCTGGGAGAAGATATAAAAACGTAAGCAGCCTTGTCACTTTGAGTTCCAGTTATATAATTTATGTTTGTTTAGAGTATCGATGTGTTATTGTGTCCTCAGGATGTGTCAGCTGGGATGTTTTGTACATACAGAGAATAACAAAAGGAAGAATTATGTAACAGAAGCAGGAAAACTTACAGAGTAATACAGATGGAACCTAAACCCTCAAGTTTTATTTAATAAATCACTGATCACAATTATGACAAATAAAACACAAACTACATTTAACAGAGTTAATATTCCAGTAACTGTTCATGTCTAGTCTCATCTGGTTAACTTTAATAGACTAGTTTGGTTTCAGTGGAAACACGTCAGGTACAACCTCACCTGTTGAAGGTATCACCTTGAATGATCTGAGTTAGGAGGAATTAAGAGTTTAACATTATCTGGATTAATCAGAATGAATCTGATCAGAGAGACAATAATATTACAACAATATAAAGATCTGATCCGTCTGTGTTCTAAATGAAACAGAAAACAGCTGGTTGTAAAAACACGGCGAGATTCAGTGACTCAGTTATTAGAGATGATCCACAGATAAAATACACATTTATTACATGATGATGTAGATCAGTAATTATAAAACTTGACTACATAAATGTGATTTATGACCCGGTTGGACCGTTTAGATCATGTAAACAAGTGATTCAGGTTGAATTCAGCTGAGAACAAACACACTGTCCTGACTCCATCCGAGGATCTGTCACAAACGTAAACAAAACCATGTCTTATCTTTATGATGTAATAACAACAGAGGAACATTTCCCTTTTAAAATCAAGCAGACACAAAGTGCATTAAGGCAGTGAAAAGCTCCGTCACCAATTTAACCACAGGGGAGAGAAAAGCAGCCGAAGCACCGTGTCCACGACCTCAAGAAGACAGTAATGTCTCTCTGAGACTCTGGAATTTATTCTGCTTTTGATGTAATGGTACAAATTGTTCCACAGTCGATGTGTCTGAAACCTTTCTGTGTGAGAGGAAACAGAAAACAGCAGCTTGATATTTAAGAGTTATCTCTGTTTTTCACATGGATCATGTGTCCTGAAACGACTTCAAACATGTTTGTATCTTTGGTAAACAAGTATTTTCATTTTGAGAAGAATCCATTTTATTCAGATACATTTTTCAGTCAAGATCATTGATATTGTAAGTCATCAAAGTTTATCAGACAAAAATTATCAAATTTAAATGGTCTGGAGATAAAGATCCAATAAAGAGGCAGAAACGGAGGAGAAATTAATCAATTAACCCGTAAAAAAAACATTGTAGAGAAATAAAAGTCAGCAGAAGTTCCACTAGGAGGACCACACATGTTCTTCAGGGTTCTGACTCGGATCTGATGGAGGATCTTAATGGTTCAGCGCACAGATCCAGTATTCAAGGACCATAAAGTGGTCCAACATCACGTCTGACCACCTTAATGCTCTACAGAGTGAAGGAGACACGCTCCTAAAGAAACACTCAGATCTTCTGGAAAGAGCTGAAGCTGTTACAGATGTTACAGCTGTGAAAACTCTATATGAGACTATATGTATTAAACCCTGTTGGTTTAATGGATGGGTGTGGCCTCTGGCCATACAAGGTGGGACTCACAACCTGAATATCTTTCAGTCTTAGTTTGTTGCTTTCCCATGAGGTTTGCACATCTCTAACAGCTCACTGGAGATATTCAACTAATTAGAAGTACTTGTTTCAAAAATACTACCTCCGTACCAGGGTCTGGTAATCAGTTCTGGTCCTAGTTCCTGCAGCGGAAGCAGATGAGGGTGAAAAACACACCAGAAAAAGATCCTGTTTCCTAATAAAGTTCCTGAAGTGGAAACATAGTAGATCCTCCCAGAGCTGAAACTACTGGTTGTTCTTCAGTGAATGTTCTACATTAAACACAGTAACTGTTGTATCCCAGAGTACTGCAGCTTCTGTGGTTGGACTTCATGTTCTACCATCAGTTAGAAGTTACTATGTCAGTATTACTGTCCTCACAGTCAGAAAGCAGAAGCTTTTAAATAGACGAGTGGTGGACATAAAGACATTTGTCCTTTTCTTAAAGGAATTTTGGGAGTGTGCTGTTCCTAAATACTACAATACTGTGTTGACAACTGGTTTATAAATTATTTCTCAGAAGATGAAACAGGTGAAATCTCTTCACTTTGTTCTGTAAACTTTTGATCTGGTCACTAAAAGAAACAGTTCAGAGGTTCAATCCCGTCAGGCTGCTGTTCAGTTCAGCAACAACATGATCGACTGCTCTGTTGTCTGTTTTGCTTTTTTCTCACCTTGACTGAACCTTTTTACTGTTGAGTGTTTGAATGACACTCATCCAATATAAAAAATACAATAAATATTATTGTTTTAATTTGTGTTTTTTTTGTTGTTTGGACTGATTGATGATGTCATCCTTTACAAAACACACCAAGTTTATCTGCTAATATTGAATTATGTTAGTTTCTCCAAACGTTCATGATACTTTTACATGAGTAAAGACAGTAAGATGGTGGTAAAACAGAATGAATATTTCAGAGGTTTGTCCTGTTTGTGTTAGTACCTTTTATTCTACTTTGTCCCCACTCAGAATGTACAACATGTCCATAAATCCTTACTACATGACGGAGGAAGGTGAAGACAGCCCCTTCATCTGCTCAGCTCCTCGTGAAAACGGCATGTTGCGCTGCCACAACGTGCCGCCGTACACTGAGGGTGGAGACGAGTGCTCGCTGGCAGCTCCTCCCCCAAGTTCTGCTCTGATTGGATCATCTTTTGGAGTGGGAGGGGCCAGCGTTAACGGCTGCGTTAACTGGAACCAGTATTACAACGTTTGCCGCCCCGGGGAGTTCAACCCCCACAAGGGAGCTGTCAACTTTGACAATATTGGCTATGCTTGGATCGCCATATTCCAGGTGAGGAGGGTCCAGCTGATCACATGATCTCTAAAAGTTCATCATGGTCTTATAAGATTTACATCAGGGTCCAATGTACAGATTACACTGTTATTTACAGAGATTTCAATAGCAAAGAGTGACAGTAGCAGCTAGCTGTAGCACTCCTGGTTCACGTCCAGCAGTGACATCATCAACTTTGTGCTGAAATAACCACGTAGTTTAAAACTTACTGCAACTGAGAGGTTTGTAATATAGTATTTACAAGAACTACCATGAAATCTGGAGACTGAAGTTGTTTTCAGACAGAAGAGATGGATGTCAGTCCTCCAGTAACTAGCTGTTAGCTAGTCAGTTAGCTGGTCAGTTAATCTCTGTTTCTTCAAACTGAGGTTGTTCTTCATCAGCAGGTAAGACTGTAGCTGTTTATAAAACCATAGAAACCCTTTTAAACCATCTGAACTATGAGTGGAAGATGATTTTACATGTTTTTACTCACTTACTGCATCATTTTTACTGAACTGTCTTTCTGCTAATGCTCGCCGTGCTGTTAAAGTTCCATCCCTTATACATCTGCCTGAGTCGTGCTGATAGATGACTGTGTGTTTCTACAGTGTTTAAACTTACACATTACTTTCTCAAAGAAACTCTTACCTTTAAATTACAGCAGAAACGCTCAGCTCACGTCCACACGTGGACGTTTTAATCCCTGTTTAGTCTCTCAGACGTTTCCCGTGTCGTCTCAGCGCGCGAGGCTTTGAAGATTAGATTCTGATGTTTGCATTTTTAGTTTTCCTTTCACAGTGTTTGAGTAAATGGCACCAGGTCTTAGGTAAGATTAGTTTCCCTCCCCAGGTCTGTGATTAGTGTGTTTGTATTTGGCCATAAATCGGCTCACAAACATTTAAATTAATTCAAAGTGATGAACAGGAAGAGAAAGTACTAACTATAAGAGTTAAAGTATGTTGGATGGTAAATGAAGAAATAAGTTTATTATCTTTTTATATTTTTATTACATAAGTGCATGTATAGTTCACAGAAATATGACTGGCCATTGATCCAGACCCGGTTAGTACCGTGTTTCTTTAGTACTTTTATTGAATGGTGTTGTTAGAGGTCACATGGGACCCACATCAGCTGTGACCTGATCTGTCACATAAACCCTGAGGGCCTCAACGAGAATGAAAAAACTTTATTCAAACTAAACTACCAGCAGTTCAGAAACAGAATAAAAAGATCTGATGTGAAGAACGACGTCGTCTCAGAGAACATGGACAGCAGTGTTCTGACAAGCTGTTGATGAAGCTGGTGTCTCATTCTGCTGCGACTGTCAGCAACAAACTGTGACGAGTCTTTGCATATTTACTTAGAATTTTATGTGTCCAACTAGTTCCAATCAGTCTCTAATCAGTCACAGTTTGGTTTTATAGATCTCCAGTTCCTCCCAAAGTGGTCTCACATCTTTCTGATTCATGAACACTAAATGATGGAGGATCCAGATGCCCTCTATGATTCTCTCACTTTAGAGAGACAACTTGTCTCTTAAACGTTTGGGACTTGTTTCAAACTGCAGAAACAGTCCAGTGATTTCCTGTCCAGGACATGTTGAAAACTCCCTCACAAGCACAAGGGCTGTTTTGTAATTTGTCAAACATGGCAGTGAGATTCGACTCTGAGCTCAAACTCTCAAACTTTTCTTAATATTTTTAAATAAAACATTAAATAGAATCATGCTGTTTTTACACAGAATCATCTATTTCTGTTCTGTTGACAGAATATTAGTATTAATACACACATTTACACACACAGCTGCCCTTTGGGATGCTCGTACTACTCTTGTCATTGTTGTACATATTCCTGCACTTCATGCTGTAAATGTGTTATTCTGGCTGCGCGTGTAAAGTTGAGGTGTTATTAGTTGGTGTGAGCTGAGTCACTGCGTCTAAGTCTCACCATCTTATTATCATAACAGCTACATGAAAGAGCTGGAGTGAGTCCCCTGGCACCGGCTCAGCAACATGCACACACGTGCACGCGCACACTTAAAAGAGACTGGAAGGACTTTAGAGTTCATCTTTATTCATGTTCCAGTTCTGTTGTAATTAAAACAAACTTCTTCCTTGTTGCTACCTGCAGGTCATCACGCTGGAAGGATGGGTGGACATCATGTACTATGTCATGGATGCTCATTCCTTCTACAATTTTATATATTTTATACTGCTCATTATTGTAAGTACTGCTTTTCTTTTCTCTGGTCTTGATCAGTAATTCTTCAGGCGTTCTGAATGACTTTCAGAGTTTTTGTAGTAGGAGAGACTCGAGTTATCAGAGTGCTTGTTTGTAGTAATGATGGACAGGCTGCGTCTCTCTGGACTGCCTCATTAATCTGTGATCTGAAATGAGCATTTAGACTGGAGAGGTGAGGGTGGAAGTAAGCAGCAGTCAGGGAGTTTAAATAACATGACAGCGTTCTTAATTCTGCCCCTTTTAATCCATTAAATAATAATTTACTGTAATTAAACTTAAATCCTAAAAATTATATATTTATTGCTGCTTGGACAGACCCAGATTTAAGCTTTTTAAAGTTTACAGGTGAATTCTCCTCAGACCATCCTTCTCTTTTATTAAACCCTGTAAACTCTGTATTGTGTGTTATTCCTCTGATGATTTGCTTTGGAGGGTTTCAGAACTTCCAGATTAGGCTGTATTTTTCACTGAACTCTGTGCCCACCTGCTGTTTGATACTCAAGTACTTATTATGTACTGAAAAGGGATGTAAGAGAATATTTGTAGTCGAGGAAAACAGAGTAATAAGAACAATAATCATGTAGAAAAGACTGTGAAACAGAGATTCAAACAAAAGAATGTGGAAACTAAAGCCAAACAGCAGCTTGTTGTTCCTGTTAGAAAGAATGATGCCAAACAAACAGCTGAATTACTACCATGTTGTTCTGATCACTTCTCCACCAGGTGGGCTCTTTCTTTATGATCAACTTGTGCCTCGTGGTCATCGCCACCCAGTTTTCTGAGACGAAACAAAGGGAGAACGCCTTGATGAGGGAGCAACGTGCTCGCTACATGTCCAACGACTCGACGCTGGCCAGTTACAGCGAGCCGGGCTCGTGTTACGAAGAGATGCTCCGATACATCAGCCACCTTTACCGCAAACTGAGACGCAGGCTGCAGAGGATGTACTACGGGTGGCACAGGTACGATGCTGACTGGTCACTCCACAAAGGAGGTTTTGTTTATGTTGTTTGTTTGCTAACTAGATAACTAGTTAATAATATTTAAAGTTTCTGGATGTGTTGAGGATGGAATGAGAACTAATCGAATATTCAGCCCATTAGTGAAACATTTCCTGTTAAAGGAAGCAGCTGATTGTGTTGGATCATCTGCAGCAGCAGTGGGAATAAACTGGAAAAACCATCAATGTGAAAATATCTTTTCATGATTAATTATTAATTCATTATGTTATGGAAGTGATTCAAAGGTTAAGGGCGTGTCTTCATGGCCAACAAATCCAAATAATGTTGTTAAAATGAATGTAGAACTGTTAGACTTATATTATATGGAAGTGAGGTGTTGGTGGAGGTCTGGGCTCTCCGAGTGTTTCTACATGAGATGCTTCGTGTCATTTAAAGAAACTTCATGTCTTTATTTCTAGATTCTGAAATAGTTGAGAACAAAATCATTAAAGATTTTTCTGAATGGAAGTACACAAACACCGGACAATGTAGAAATAATAAATAAACCATTTCATTTGTTTCAGAGTTTTATCATTAACAGCTTGTCACTGTTAATTAATGTGAGTTTTCTGGTCTCTTATTTTTGACTGTTGAGTTATTTTTTTGTTTCTATTCTTTCACCAGTAAACGGCGTAAAAAGGTGAACCCTAACGGCAGTGGCAGCAACAATGGTGGGAACGGACATGGTCAGGGTTCCAGCAGGGGCTGCGGAGGCTCCGGTCAGGGTACTGCACTGTGGCTGAGGCCGATACACAACCTCCTGCAGCACCATCAGCACCAACACTGTCACCTCAGCAACGGCGGGCAACACACAGTCAGTGTTGTGTCCACTGAGCACATGGACAAAGACGGAGCAGGGGAGGAGCTAGAGATGAAGGTCCAGAGAGGAAGTCCTAATGGAAACAGCGGCGATAACCCGCCCCTTGTCACTCAGGGAGTGGGGGCGTTCTTTGGGCGGCTGAATGGGGGAATGAACTATCCGACTATCCTGCCGTCCTTTGTGTGCAGCTACAGCAGTAAGACTCCGCCCTCTCACTCGAAACAGGGCGGGCGCAGTCCGAAGCAGAATCCACCAGCGTCCGAACACACGGAGTCTCTGAATAGACTTTACCAGCTCATGGGACAACACAGTAAGAAAGATTCAACAATATATACATACTCAGTCCCACACAGCATGGGAGACATGACTAACCTCAGCTTCATAGAAAAGATTTCAAATGTATCGTGTGATTTTTATTAAAATATCTAAAAACTCCCACTGACAGCAACAAGCTGCTCAGGACCTCCAGGCCAGCAGGGGGCGTCCAAGAGGGCTGGAGTGTCCATATAAGACAGACTGAGAACTGGTCTAATCAACAGCAACAAGCAAACTAGATCTACATAGTTAGGGTTAATAATTAATTATAATAATAATAAGTAATAATTTAATAGTTATACTCGTGTCTGAGCTGGGTCACTGTTCACACACAGTTTTATGGTTATTGTTCACCATGTTGTTGGTGTCAGTATGTTCCAGTTAATACAGACAGAGAGGATCAAGGACAGGTTTATACACTGCTACCTGGATCTGGAACGTCTGATTGGTCGGCAGACCAGAGTGATGTCTCACCTTGTTTCCAGATAATGGATTTTCTCTTGTGTACAAAACACGTAATTCACCCTCTTAAATATCATGCATGATAGATTTAAAGAAAAATCTGCTTTAGGTGTTAATGTGTGTGTGTGGTTGTCCATTTCTGTATGGCTCTGTGATGGACTGGCAACCTGTCCAGGTGTAGCTCCGCCTCTTGCCCAGTGACACCACCTCCTCATGACCCTGAACAGCAGCTACAGAAAATAATCATTTTAACTGAATGTAATTTAACACAGCTGCTCGAAAAGAGAATTTTATCTGAAAAATTGGCACAAATTTGGTTTCTACAGACCTTAAAGTTGGAACCTGGTCCAAAGATCTTCTACTGCTACGTGTGTTTGCTACATTTAGTACTTGATGTTTCCCTCAGGCTTCATAATAGTAATATCTTTGCACTTGTCTCTGTCTTCGTCTATAAGTTCCCTCTAACGTGTCCGCTCCTCGAGCTTGACCTGAAGTAGTCAGCGTGCTGTTTGTGTCTGGAGCGGCACTTAAAGCCCCGGCAGGAAATCCATGTCTTGAGTGTTACAGTCATCAGTGCAGACGGGTGGTTGGAGGGCGACACTGAGTGGGTCAAAAGTAGTTGAGGGGAGGAAAAGGTTGGTAGAGCAACGCAGCATAAAAACAAACAGGTATATCCTGGTATTATGTGCACAAAGAAAAGAAGAAGTGAGACAGGTATTAAAGAGGTAGGAATGGAGAAAAGTATGAATTAGATTAATAAAAAGGAGAAAGTATCAGAGGAAAGAAGAGAATCCGTTGCAGGAGATTGAGTTTTCTGTTCGGTTTCAATGAGGTGAGACTGCTAACGACATTGACTCCTGCCAACTGGCTCTCCAAACATAATTAAGCGGTCATGGATAAGTTCCTGGATGGAGTGAACTGTTACTCTGTGACACGCTGAGGAACGACAGTGACAGGAAGAGACCTGGGAAAGAAGAAGACTGGACAGACTCCACTGGTTTTAATGTTTTTATGTTTAAATGTGGGATTTTCTTATTGTAAACCAGCGTTAAAGTCTTTCTCAGACCAAATTTCAAACTGGAATAATCATAAATGTGAATATATACAAGTTAAATAGTTTATCTGATAATGTCTTATCTCATATTCTGATGACAGATTCAGTCTTTTTGTCAGCTGTTCTATCCGTGATCTTTTTTCAGATGACTCAATGGCTGCTGAAGAGCCGTTGAGCCCAAAAAGCCTGGATTCACTTTCTTATTGAATTTTCATCCTTAAACCTCTGGAGTCTTCGTGTCCTTGGGTTTTTTTTTCCACATCTGCAACTGTCACAGTTAATTTAACCCCCAAAAGTAATGAAACCAAATCTGATATGAGCAGCGTTTTAGCCCAAGAGTTTTGTTTTCCCTGAAGGAATCAGCTGAAAAACTAGACAGACATTTATTTGCAGTGGTGATAAAAAACATGAGAAAAGACAGTGAAACAAGATGAACACTGACTTTTTTATGAAATAGCTGGAGGTTAAAGGCAGCGTTGTGAACAACTTTCTCAGCAGTTGAAGCTGCTTTGAAGAGCTTTGCTTCCGTTTGCTTTACAGCTGGGTTTGCATTTCACAATGAGAAACGAGAGTCCATCATCAGAGTGATGATGATGATGATGATGATGATGATGATCTTGCTGTACTCATTGTTACACCAAGTGTATTTTGCCTCTTTATGGAGAAAAAACAGCTTTTTAGCTTCATGTGCAAAACTTCACCTGAGTTCTGTTTTTCTCCTGGTGTCTCATCATCTCCATTCTTCAATTATCTAAAAGTTCTATTATTATTATTCTATTATTATCTATTATTCAAAGTTCACATCAAGCAGATGAAATGTTGATACATTCACCTTCTCATAAGAGAAACCTGAACTAGTTCTTATTGGAACAGAGAAACATGGAGTTTCCAGTTCACTTTCATTTGTTTGTGTATTTGTGATCATGTATATGTTCATTTCTTTCATGACTTATCTTCCAAACCAAAGCTAAGAACTAATTCTTACATAATCCTGTCATAATTTACATGTTCATGATAGCACCCTCGTCTGCTCTCTATAAAACTTTTACCCTTTTCTTCTGTTTCTATATTAGTTCTGAAAGTGCTGACCTATATTTTATCCTTATATGTCTGAGTTCCTGATGAAGCTGCTGTCATATATAAACGAGGCGTCTCTACTTGTTCTTGTATTAATAGTATTAAAAGCCAGTTTTCTCAGCTCAGACACAACAACACCATGACAGCTGGGAACATCCCTTCAGCCAGTCTCTGACCACCTCCATCCATCTACCCCTCCAGGTCGCCAGAGGCTACTGTTCCAGCTGGCAGGCATGGTGCCCAGCCCCCTGCTTTTGGAGCTGCTTAGCTGCCCGCTGTGTGCCCGAAGCCTCGAGACCTTGGAACTGGAACTAGGAGACCTAGAGGGAGGGAAGGGTGAGGCTGATGGACTACACGAGTTCCCCCAGGTCAGGACAAATGGTGGCGTACTCAGTATGATGAGTGAACATTCATTTCACAGTCAGATTGTGGAACATAAAATTGTCATATGCGATATTTAATCTCCAGGGTGGCGATCTAAGAGGATGCAGAAGTCGGCTGAGACGACGAGGAGTCGTCGAGTACAGAAACGGAGCTGTCCGGGCCTGGATACATTTTAGGGAAAAACTAAAGAGGATTGTGGAAAGTAAATACTTCAACCGAGGGATTATGATTGCCATCCTTGTTAATACCCTCAGTATGGGGATAGAGTATCATGAACAGGTAAGATCAGTTCTACCTGAATAAAAGTGAGTCATACTTTAACACCTAAAATCTCAGACTTCTGGCTGGTGTTTCTCTTTTAGTCTCTCTGGCCAGTGTCGTTACATTCCTCTCCTCTGATTCCCTCTTCAAGACTAAAATGTGTGTGTTTTTATCTTTTTTGGCATAAACATAAGGAATGACGGGGTTCTCTGTTACCATTTTAGGGCAATACCACACTCATACAAGCTCATGTAAACAGACCCAAGTGTTATTTATGAGTTCCTTCTCTCTTTAGTGCTCATCAACCTCCATATGTGACACCTAGCCAGACTGTGTGTATGGCAAGATGTTTACGCCTGGTCCACTCATGTTTACATGGTAGTATCAGTTATATGCAACAAAAAACTTTCAAGACTTTAATGTATGTGTATATTTTAGATTTTGGATGTTACATGTGATCAACATGCAGCTCTATAAAGTGACTTTTGGTACTTTTCAGCATTGTTTTAAAAAGTCTGTCTGGTTCATGGTCAGAGTTGTTTTCTGCTCTGCTTTGCAGGGAAAGCTGTGTGTGGGTGTGAAAACCTGAATGTCTGTTAGGATTTTCATCCTCAGATCCAGGCAAGGTCACATTAACAGCATTATTCAAAATGCCTCTTTGTGTGTACGTGAACAGTTTCTCGTGTATCATATAAAAAGAGAGAAATATTTATCTAAGACATTTTTTTCTGAATGTAAAAACTGCAGAGTAGAAACTAGAGCTTTGTTCTCTACGACTCTCTCTCATGAGCCACCGGACCTAAAATATATATATTTTTTACATGTATCTTTTTATTTAGTTAGTTCCCCTTCACACTGAAAGAAGATGGTTTTTGCAGGATCTTGAGGCACGTCTTAAAAACGCAGTGAGTTCCTGATTATATGAGAAACTACTGCAACGAGGTCCTTGTAGTAACATTTCTATGTTGGTTCTTTAGTCATTGAGGTGTCCAAGCAGGGGCCACCACTCTGCCCTCATCCTGAAACTTCTAGCAACAGAGTTTTGCTACTGCAGACTGTGTGATGCAGTGTGATTGTAGGCGTACGCAGGTTCTTTGTAGGCGTTTGCTGCAGGTGTATAGTGTGTGGTGAGTGTGCAGAAGGAGGTCTCAGGTGAAGGCTGACAGCATACTGTTGTCATTATTCAACCTGAAAGTGGTTTTCTAATTTCATTCCAATCAAACCTTGTTCTGTTGGATAATGTAAAGGAGATATAATCTAGCAGGAAGGGCGTGTCTTTAATTTAATGTCCTTAACTTCTTCTTCTTTCATGGAGCCCATTGTGGTTCAACATGTGACTGATGGTGTGATCAGAAAGTGATGGACCTGGATCCTGGAGTTCTGCTTGATGGTTTAAGATGCATCACATCTTTAAACAGTTTGGTTTTAATTGAATCACTTTTCAGAATAAGAAGTCGCTGCTTCAGTAAGTCTTTATCCCTCCCAGCTTCTTCCACTGTTTGTGTTTAACATCTTAATTTCAACAGTTCAGAGAGTATAAATTCATTTTGCTGAAGAAACCCCGAATCACACAAAAACAGCAAAACTACTCAAGCATTGATGCTCCATTATCTGCAGCACTCAGGTTTGTGCCCTTTTAGCTGAATTGTATTGATTTGACCTGCTACGTCAAGCACACTGTCCTTTCTCAATAGTCTCTAAAGTAGAACAAAGATAAATAAATAATGCTGTCAGATGGTATAAAAAGTGCCATTTGCAGTGCACTTTCTCATTTCCCTGCCGTAAAGACATTATGCCTCAAAGGCAAAGAAAATGCCAGCAAGCCTATTGTTAAAAAGTGATAGATTTGGATCCAGCTGGCTGAAAGATCCTTTAAAACTTTATTGAGGAGCTTGAAAGGATTTTTGGTGCTAGCTGTCAAAAAGGCAAGGCAAGTTTATTTGTATAGCACAATTCATGTACAGGACAATTCAAAGTGCTTTACATGAAACAAAAGCATAAGTAAAAGAAAAAGAAAAAAAACAAGTTTGACAAACGTCCGTCTCTTTTTTCCTTTAAGTGCAGGTAACATAGCAGTATTATTATTATTATTTTCATAAAGTTTTACATAGAGGAGGACCTTGAACCAGATCCAGATGGAGTTCCAGTAAATCTTAGTTTATGTTCGTCTGTGGACACAAACCACACAGTCATGAGACAAAGATGCACAAAGAGACGACTTCAGATAAGTCCTGTTCATAAAATCCATGTAGATTAATAAAATCAGCATTTTATGGAGTTTTATTACGAGTCCCTTGTTTTGGTCCCTTGTTGTGTTTAAATGGAACAAGATGCAGAAGTTAAATTCAAAACAAAACAGTCTGCCCCCTAGTGGCTGGTTAAAGTATGAATCAAGAATTCAGGCATATAAAGATAAAGTCCCGCCTCTTCTGTGTAAATGATTCAGATATTTTCCTAAATAATAAAATAAAGATGCATCTCAGATGATCACGATGCAAAACGTTCAGTTCCACGTCTGGTTTGCAGACTCTGGCTCCTAAAATACATCATGGCTGAGCTTTTTCTATGTGCCAGATGTTCTGACTCAGTCTAAATAAAAATGGTGTGAATATAAATTCCATAAAAAATAACTAGGAGACAGAGGTTACCTGAACATAAGCTGTCCATGAACGCTGCCCTTCCTCTCTGAAGATATTTTATTATAGACCCAGACGTCCAGGTCTTTGTAATTGTAGCTTGTATTTAAATCAGTTTCACGATTATTCCTGTAGAAATATTATGAAATCAGAAATGTTATACATGAAACCAAAAGGGCTACGTGTAGCTCTGCCACTTATTTTGCTGCAAATGATCAGAATTTGTAAATTATGTAACACAAAATGTTTTTACATTTTTGAGATCAAAGTTGTGTTAATATGTCAGTGATTTGTGTTGGACTCGGCGTGATTAGCTGTTAGTTAATCTGTATGATCAGAACTCTATTTCTCTAGACTGAGTTTGTTCACAGAGCTACAATAAACTCTTCATCAGACTCAATAAACAGCAACATGTGCAAAAGCCCGGCCAACCATAGATGAGCTCACCTGTTGATTAGCTTAGCGTGCACAAGCCTGGCTGTTGCAATTTATAATCAAATGTCAACAACCAACCAATCAAATCGTCACCCCCCCATTCCTACAGCCCTACTTAAGGAGCCATACTCTGTCTTGAAGTGCAGTTTTTTACTCCTTTACTTGTGCAGTAAAGTTTACAAATGTGAACACAAACAAACAATCCTGCCTGGAGGGTCGAACAGCTTTACTCCTAAAATATGTTCCCATCTGGTCATATATGTAACAAATCATGACTGTAGTTTGTTGATCCCTCATGAAAAGAAATGCAGTATGTTTTAATGAGTTTCCCTCGTGTGACGTGGAAACATTGGATCTCAAGTTTAAAGAGCTTCAAGGCAGAATGTTTAAAAAGGTGAGATTAAGAAGGATTCAGTCATCTGGGAGATTATACTTATTCATTACATGTAAATCCCATAAAGCTTGCTGCCAAGGAAACACATACTGTTCACGAGAAAAATGAAATTGAAAAGATAATTTAAGGAAAGTGGAGTGATGGTTCGGCTGTTTCAGCAGAACTTGATTTGATTTTTCAGATACTGATGCTGAAAGAAGAGAGTTATGTGTATAAGAGTCTCAGATTTATATAGATATGTTTGCAAATGTATATAAAATACACCTTGTTTATAAATGTTGGTACATTTTCATTCCTCCCTCTGAACTCTACATGATGTCTGTGTATTTTGTTCTCCATTTCACAGAATCTAACTAGCGTGTTTCCAGCTGGATTTTGGACACTAACTATAGACAGATATGTTATAACTACGTCCTGGGTTTATTCTGAAAATACTGAGGTATTTTAGATGTAAACATGTTTAAAATCTTCAACCTTTGTGTTCTTTGAAGGCTAACTAGCTTAGCATATTTTCAATTAGAGATACAGTTTAAAATTTTAAACACAATTCGAGACACATTTTTATGTTTGATTAGATTTTTTTATATCTATAAATACTCAGAGCCAGAAACATGTTAGTGTCCTGCATATCAGCATCATACAGCAGGTGTTAGTTTAGTGTAACCTTTTAAAGCCTGATGAATGGAGTGGATTTTATTATGATAATTATAAATTTTATTATTATAGATAAATATAATCTCAATCAAACTGGCACTTTCCACATGCAGTACTCAGATCCTCCACCAGGGGGGGATGTGTAGGATTAACTATAGCAGCATTTAGAGGAAAGTACTAATACTTTTAAAGAAGTGGAGCTTTTAAAATGAGAGTAAAATATGAAACATTAGTGTTTTTAGGGTGATGTTACAAATGATTAGTTATATTTGACAGAAAAAGACAATCCTTCACTCGGATCACCTTTACCTCACGTATCGCTGCTGCTTTCAACTTCTAAACTGAACTTAATTTAAACAAAGTGATTTTAATTTGATCTTTCAAATATTTTTCTGTCTTCTGTAATCACTCTTCAGCTGAACAACTGAACCTGTTTTCTTCAGTTCAAGAACAAATGCACGGATACTTTTTAAATTTAGATTCCATGTGTCAGATTTCAGGCCACATTGTGAACGTATAACATATTTTATAACTGTGCTTCCTTTCTGCTGAGTGATGTAGCTCATGCAGGAACTTTATTAGCGTGAGTGGGAATATTTCTGTCACCACTGCTTTCTGGAGTCACAGCTTTTTAATTCAAGCTGCAGATCCAGTCACATGATGAACTTGGCAGCCTGCAGAATTGCTACATTTTTCATAAAAGAATTGACGGCATGTTTTATAGGAGCTCACTTAAATCTCGTCTGGATCGTTGGGCTTGCTGTGAGGTAAGTGAAGTAGATCAGCAGTGATTTATCGGTGCTGTTGGTCCCGTTTGAGTGATTGGACCCGACTTCAGCTCTGAACTTGATTGATAATGTCTCAACTCAAGGCACACAGACCTAAAAAACAACTCAGCTATAAGAGAGTGGAGCTTTTAACTTTAGTTTTTTCTCTTTCTTCTCCATCCTGCCGCCCGTCCTGCTCCCGTCTCTCCTCCACCAGCCTGAGGAACTAACCGACGTGTTGGAGATCAGTAACATTGTTTTCACCAGCATGTTTGTGTTGGAGATGGGCTTCATGCTGCTGGCTTTTGGGTTTTTTGGATACATCAGAAACCCATACAACATCTTCGACAGCATCATCGTCATCATCAGGTAACGTTCGTCCACTCTTCTTCTTCTCAGAAAGTTCATGGCAGCAGAATATTTCAGATCACTTCAGTCTCACTGAAAGGAAACAATCAGTTGGTGATTGTGATGAAACTTTCTCTGTTTCTGTCAGTGTGTGGGAGATATTTGGTCAAGCGGACGGCGGGTTGTCGGTCCTCCGGACGTTTCGACTGCTGCGTGTGTTGAAGCTGGTGCGCTTCCTGCCCGCTCTGAGGAGACAGCTGGTGGTGCTGATGAAGACTATGGACAACGTGGCCACCTTCTGCATGCTGCTGATGCTGTTCATCTTCACCTTTAGGTGCACACTCACGTTCTAACCTGCAGAATAGGATCCAGTGTTGTTGCAGTCTGAGTGAGTGTCGTGTGTTTCTCTGCAGTATACTGGGCATGCATCTGTTTGGATGTAAATTTGGTTTGCGGCTGGAGAACGGCGACACCATCCCCGACCGCAAAAACTTCGACACTTTACTCTGGGCCATTGTCACTGTGTTCCAGGTACAGAGTTCACTTTTATGTTTTACTGCTTCATCTGTTCTCATTAACATGCGCTGCCATGTTAACTGTTAGTTAAACAGAGTCTGTGCTCTACAGACATGAGACCCGCCCACTTACCTGCACACAGCCATGATGTAGTTCCTACATCTAATTAATACATATTGATGTCATATTGATATCTACACCACACAGCAAATTCTACAGGGTTGATTTAACTCTACTGGAGTTAAATTCAACACTTTCAAAGTGTCTATATGAGTCACACCACAAAGTGGTAAAACAACACTTTTGAAAGTGTTGGACATTTAACACCAAGACGGAGTTTCTTTTAACTCTGTCTGTAGTTAAAATTTAACACTTAGAAACACTTTTTTTTAACATTTGATCATAGAGTTCAAAGTTAACACTATTAGGTTACCTCAGTCAGGTTTGAGTCACGGTTGCTGAAAGATTTAAAGCGACGTAGAAGGTGTTAAATATTGAATGCATGACTCACTTTATTTTCACTCTCACATGTAGCTTTATGATGTGCTAATTTACGAGTAAATTGCAGATATATAGTCTCCAAGTGCATTTTTGGTAAAACTCAGACCCGGTCATTGGCTCCGCCCCCCGACCAGCTCTGATAAGCAACTCTGTTCAGAGTTCATTTTAAATTCAGCACTTGACAGAGTTGCTTAAATGTCCCCAAATTAACACCGACTCCTTTGAGGAATTTACTCTCACGGAGTTAAGTAGATTAAAAAAAGAGTTAAATTAACACTGTAATTTTAACACACAACACCAACACTGGAAATTTAACACTTTTGAATTTGCTGTGCAGTAACACTCTCCAGGTTGGTTAGAGCTGATGGTTTAACATCAGTCATGTGATCTCCAGACCTGGGGATTAAAGTAAAGTTCATCACAGTGAAGTTTTTTATTTAGACCTGATGAAAACACTTAATGTGGTTCTGATCCTTTGATGTGGGTTTCTGTAGAACTCTTATCAGGACTAATCTCTGAGTCTGTTCAATAAACTCTGAACTATATGTAACATGAATTGTTCTGAACCTTTTCATAGAAAACAGTTTCACAACATTTAAATTACACTTATAGGTTTTCATGTAGAAAAGTAGAAAGTTGATTGTTTGAGGAGTTTCATGTTTGAACTGTGAACATTCAAGAAATCCATTGAATGTGTTCATTTTTATTTTTATCTCAAATCAAACCAAACGTCCAACAAACCTGGAGAGTCCATATGTCCATGTGTTTATCTGTGTGACAGCAGCATCTCTCTGCTGCTAAGAATCAGAAGATTCTGCCTAATTGTCCCCAGCGTCCCTCGTTAACTCTGATTTCTATTTTTTGCTCGTCCTCCCGGTGGGAGACATTGTTCAATTGCTCCAGATAGATTTTTTCTGTCTCTGTTGGATGCGTCAGCAGCAGGGTAAAATGCGGTGGACTCTCTTTGGTGCTGAAGAAGCATTTTATGCCAAGTGGAGTGTCATGCAAAGAAGTTGCACTCAGTAGAGTTTTACTGTAGTTTTATGGCAAATGGCCAGACTGCACGCTGCATACAGTTCACACACACACAGGAATACACTCTGTGTTTAATGAGTGGGCAGCGTTCAGGACGACTGTGTGTAGATTTACCTCCATCATTCATACAAGTAGCTCATCATTCGGTTTTATAAAGCATATAATTGATTTTTGCCTAACGTATTGACTTTGTGTTTCCCCCGTCTCATCATTTACGTGGACATTTATTGTCCTCATTGCTTTTTAATTATACATCTTTAAACCTGACGTTCCTTCTGTCGGCTCCCGTCTCTGCCTCCGTCCGTCTCTCTCGCTCTCCAGCTTTAATCTGTGTTGTCTTCCATCCTCAGATTCTGACCCAGGAGGACTGGAACGTGGTGCTGTACAACGGCATGGCTTCCACCTCTCCGTGGGCGTCTCTCTATTTTGTTGCTCTCATGACATTTGGCAATTACGTGCTCTTCAATTTATTAGTTGCCATCCTGGTTGAAGGTTTCCAGGCCGAGGTGAGAACGACTGCGTTGGGTTTTTCAGGAACACTTAATGGGTTCTGTTCTGATTTGATTTACTGCTTTGCATCATTTTTCATCCTTCGAGCTGAAAGCTTTGGAGGATAAGTGTCTCACAGAGACGTGTCTTCTTCTTTAGTTTGTCCTGTTTTAACAGATTACTGCTCAGTTTTCATGGTTTTTCACAGTGTTTCTGTTTGTTTGAGGGATAATTTGTGATATATGTGTCACAGAAAATGAGTTTTACTGCTTTGGATTTCACAACACAGTAATAATTTTAAACCAATAGAATGTTTTTACATGTTGCTTTGAAAGGAACCAGATATTTATAAAAGTTCTTCGACCTTTCTGAAGTTTTCTCTTGGTCTTTTGCTGCTTTTTCACAGTTTTTCAGTTCAGTCCTTTTACCTTAACAACATATTGTGATTAAAGGAAAAGAAGAAGGCTGCCAAGATAGCTTTTTATCAAAACAAAATCCAAAATGCTCCTAGCATGGGAAAACTATTCAAGACATTCAATACTCTTATCCGTCCTCCACCTGCTCAGCCACCCACCGGGCTGACTGCAGACATGTTCGCCACCTACTTCACCGACAAAATCGCCTCCATTAAAAATCAGTTTTCTGAGCCTGACAATCCCAGTCTGGTCCATCCTTCCTCCGGTCAATCGCTCTGCTCCTTCCGCTTACTGAATGAGGACGAAGTCTCCCGACTCGTAGTGGAATCTAACCCAACCACGTGTCCTCTGGATCCGATTCCTACAGATATCCTGCTGAGCATTCTTCCTGCTGTCAAACCTGCAATAACCCACATTATAAACTCTTCCATGAAAACTGGCATCTTTCCTTCAGTTTTCAAGCAAGCCACTGTCACTCCGCTGCTGAAAAAACCGTCGCTCGACCCGGCCCAGGTAGGAAACTACCGGCCAGTCTCGCTCCTACCGTTCATGTCCAAGATCCTAGAGCGAGCCGTTTTCACTCAAGTCTCACAGTTCCTCCACGACAACGACCTACTTGATCCTTATCAATCAGGCTTTAAGCGAGGCCATTCCACTGAAACCGCTCTTCTCTCAGTTGCAGAGTCACTACGGGTTGCCAGATCGGCTGGTCTCTCCTCAGTACTCGTACTCCTTGACCTGTCTGCTAAAGGACAAAGGAAGGACGAACAGATCTATAAAACTATCTACAGCAAATGAACAGTGTGAAAATCAGGTCTTTTAAAAACAGAATTGAATCCAACAAAGACCTAAAAGAGACGACTCGTCTTTGATCTGCGACTGGAGAAGAAAAGATTTCAGCTAATACGTCTTTAGCTATCAACGTATTGAAAACTGTTTTAAATAAATAGGAAAACATTGTGTTTTTGAAACAGGCTGCTAGTTATAAAACTACTATCTAGCAAGTTACTTTGAATTTTAGTGTTTAACCAGCTAAAAATCAGATTCATGATGAATTCCTGATAAACTGTCCCATATGGGTTGAACCAACACTGATTTATCATTTGGAGCCTTTTGATGTTTGAACAGTTCAGGTTAGTATTAAGTGACTGAAAACAGTAAAAAAAAAAAACAGACAAGAAAAGGAGTAAAAAGACAGAAAAGACCTTCAGAAAGTCTGAAAAACTGTTGATCACAAACTCTGTCCTGCAAAATGTAAAGAGATAAAACAATGTGTTAATCTTTTAGACAATAGTCTGTATATAATGTTAACAAATAAAAGAAAGAGATGATGTACATGGATATAAATGTTTGTTGCAGGGTGATGCTAATCGCTCAGAGTCAGATGATGAAAAGAAATCAGATAATTTTGATGAAGATGAAAAGGTTGAGCAGTTCAGAGACACCGGTAGGTTAATTCACTTTGAACTGATTTATTCGCACGTTGTTTTTACTTTGAGGTTCTAATATATTTATTGTTTCTGATCTGTAGAGCTGAAAATGTACTCTTTGATGATGACGGCTAACGGTCACATTGACCCTCGTGGAAGTATGGCTCCTCCCATAATCATGCGCACAGCGGCCACGCCAATGCCCACGCCTAAAAGCTCTCTGGGACCCGAGTCCATCTTAGAGGAGGAGCTTCTGTTCAGAGAGGGGATGTCTCAGCAGAGTGAGGGTGGACTGGGGTTCTCAGAGACGGGATCGGATCATGTTCAGTCCCGCCGTGGAAGCTCAGCATCCATGGATCCCTCAGCTTACGACCAGTGTTCTTTAGTAAGTTCTCTTCTAAAATAAAATAATGTAACAGTGAAAAGGTTAAAGACTAATTGAGTAATTAAAATTAAATGTATTAAAGTGAAAATTAAGAGTTTCTTTGGGGAAATTATGAACAATTATTCTGTTGATTGTTGTTAATTACAATAAATCTCCATCTAAATATCCAGATTCAGTAAAACTGATGGTAATATACATGATTAGAAAACATCTTGTAATTCTAAAGACTGGAACTGTTTTAAGATGCAGTCTTGGTCTTAACTCTGATATCAGTCACTGTTTGCTTGAATTCATCTCTATTTCTCTAAACTAAGGTTGTTAACAGATCAATCCACAACAGGTGAGATGTTGGAACAGGAACTAAAAACTTCAGATTTTTGATTGAATTAAGATCAGATTAAAGGCATCAGTTTCCATCAGGATATTGTGATTCTAACAGAAGGAACCTGCTTTATTTGTTAGAGGAGTGATTAATTCTGTGTGTAAATCTCATCCCAGCCTCGTCTAGGAGAATATTTATCAGGACGTTGTGGATTGAAATCTGACTCAGACTCTGTTTCCTCTCTGCAGAGCCTCTCGAGTCCCGGGCGGCGTTCTCCTCTTCCACTCCGTGGCTCCGGCAGCTCGTGGGGTAGCCGGCGCTCCAGCTGGAACAGCCTGGGAAGAGCGCCGAGCCTGAAAAGGCGAGACACTAGCGGAGAGAGGGAGAGTCTGTTGTCAGGAGAAGGTGGCGAGGAAGATGAGGGACAGGATGAAAACGAAGAAGCTGGAGTAAACAACCGACTGAAGCCGGGGCCGTCAGAGCTGCAGCTGCCATCTTCTCTGTGCCCTTCCATAACAGCAGAGTACGCTGACTGCAACGGGAGGACGCTGACCTACGACCCAAATCTGAACTCTGACCCCAAAGATGACTTTGTGACGGACGATGATCTAGATGATGATGTAAGTGACCATGAGTCAACAGAGTTCTACAGTGAAGGTTTATGTTTATGTTCAAGTTCACGTTTAGATAAAAACTCAAACAAACAAAGTTCTCAAAGTGACCAGAAACAGCTGCAACACAGGAACCAGCAGTAGGAAACTCAGGGAGTATATGTGATGGGAGGGTTAGTAGTACATGACTAACTGGCTAATAATAAACTGAACAGGAGACAATCATCGGTTTACTTTACTTTAGTTTTCCACTCGCTGCTTCTACATTTGATCAAATATTTAATGTTATTGTTTAAATCTCATGACTTGTTTTATCTTCAGGAGCTGAGGAACAGAATCTGATACACATGATGCAGTTCTGACTCACATAACCTTCTATTAGAACAGAACTTAATCTTTACTGCTGTGTCTTCTGTCCTTTTGTCTCTGTGTTACATCAGAATCTGCTGGAGGATTCATTAGCTCAGATATCAGTTGTATAAAAACACGTGCGTGCATGTGGATAATCCGGAACACTGTTTATTCCCTTGTTGGTTTTCGGTGACCTCTGTTGTGATTCTGTTTATGGTTTTATTGGCTTCAAATTGAGTTCATAATACCATGAAATCCTCTGAAACAGAAGGCGTCTCGGGGGATCGGCTGAATGCAGCTCATTACAAACACTGTTCCTGTGTATGGGTGTGTGTGTCTGCAGGGGTGTGTGTGTCAGCAGGGGTCTGCAGGTGTGTGTGTGTGCCTGCAGGGGTCAGCAGGTGTGTGTGTGTCTGCAGGGGTCTGCAATGGTGTGTGTGTGTCTGCAGGGGTCTGCAATGGTGTGTGTGTGTCTGC
>SSNP01000022.1:4596279-4617401 GCA_006937955.1 Pachypanchax playfairii | reverse complement strand
TTAAAGATTTGAACAGCAGGTTCTTTCACACACACACACACACACACACACACACACACACACACACACACACACACACACACACGCTTACGGCTGTGTGCCAGATAGGCCGAGTCTGAAAGGCCTGACTCTGGGCTGTTTTTAATTAGAATCCTGGAGAACAGAAGCTGTGGAGCTCAGCTTTCTTCTGTTTGTTTTATTACTAACTTTAATGAGTTCCACGAGACTCTGCGCTGAACTCGTTCACTTGAAAACATGGAAGTTCACCTGTTAGGTTCTAATTATCTCCACCTGATTATACAGTAGAACACATGCTTGTGGAACAGCCAGCATCAGCAACAAAACTGTTTAAACTGCATTGTTCTGTAGTACAACTGTTGTTCCTTATGCAGCTTCTCTTGTTCTCTAGACCTGATGTTCTGTTCTAGTTAGTTACATGTCTTTATTAATGAGTCAGCAAATAACTAAAGATTTCATGATTAAAGGTTTGAGTTGGACTTCTGTGAAGAGTTATGAACAACCTGTTGCAGGTAATCTGTTTCTTACATCATCTGTTTGGAGGAAGCAGGTTGGTTCTGAGCAGACTGATGTTCTAACAGCTGGTCTGAGCAAAGTGGAAGAATCCTAAAACAACTCCAGTCTCAAAACATTCATCACATTTCATGCTGAAACTGTTTTATTAACATTTACTCTGCCGTCAGTTTCACATCATGTTTATGTTTGCAGAAGTTCTACAAGCTGCAGTGGAGCTGCTGCAGCCAACTGCTTCTGCTTTTAGAGAAAAGTTCAGTCTAAACTGAATAAATAACAACATGTTGTAAAACTGACTTTAATATAAAATGTTTATAAATGTGATTACAGATTTTCCAGAATGCAGCAACTCATCTTAAATAAAAAACATGATGTCATCTCTCCTGGTTTCTCTCCACTGACTCCACATACGTTTTTAAATGATTTTAGGGTTTTACGGCTGACTGTAAAAGTTTTTTATGCTCTGATCATAACATGTTGGGATCTTTTTAATGTAAAAGTTCCTGTAAGAGGACTTAAGTTGTTCTTAGATGCTCCAACATCCAAACTTACCTAACCCTAAACATCAAGTAAATAACCTTATTCTTTGTATTATCTGTTTAAAATAAATATATTCAACCGATTTGCCACCGAAATTTATTCTGTAATAATTTGACTGATAATTTTTTTTTTCTGGTAAAATTACCAAACATTATTAGATTTCTTCTTCTTCTTTTGAATAATTCTACATTTTCTTCCACGACCTTAACAGAAACAAGCCGAGGTAGAAAATGAAAGAATATATTTTCTTTTTGAATCATATTATGTTGACAAACTAATCATTCATCAGTCATTCCAGAGACTAAACTGTAGATTAATCAATGCAAGACTGTGTTAGAGCTTCAATCATTGTGCCGGGGATTTTAATGTGTGTTCTGAATTTTAAACGATGTTCTGAACAGGTAATAAACACGATGACTGTGTTGGTAATAAAGATTTTACAACTTGCCTTTATGATTCAAACATCAGTTTGGTACTATATTGGCTTAGTGTTGATAAATTGTTGCTGCGGCTGTTTAAAGTTGTTCTGATGTAAAATATTCATCTCTCCTTCTGCAGAGTCCGTTTTGCCTCTGGGTCCAGAGAGAGTTCCAGAACATAAAACCCCGCTGGTGTAAAGAACATGAAAACTGGACACTCTACTTGTTTGCTCCAGAAAACCCGTGAGACACATGCACGCACACATGCACGCACACACGCACACACACACACAGTTTTACTTCCTGGGAAAACGGAAAAAAACGTAATACTAATAAATTTAACTCTGAATCTTTATAGTTCAATAGAAAAATCTGAAAATTCTATTTCTATTGATTTTTTATTGTTTCTTGAATTTTAATCACATGAAAATGTTTTTTTTATTTTTATCACAATAATAAAATTGACACTTGCCACTAGCAGTTCTTAGATCATCCACCAGAGGGCAGAAGACATGTTTAAGTTTTGTGTTAAAGAAGTAGATCTCCTAGAAATATGCACATCAAATATTGTTCAGCTTAAAACGATTCAAACAGGTAAAAACTATATAAATGTATGTTTTTATGTCACGGGGCCTGTTTTTTATTCAGACTGAGATTTGGACCCCACCAAGTATTTATTACTGTTATTACTTTTGTTTCTTTCTCATTTTTTGTTCAACACGTGAAACCTGCTGTCGACGTTTTCCAGATGAGGTTTTTGTTTGTCTACTCAGAGTCCGTGTGTGGTGCCAAAGTGTCATCTCTCATAAATTATTCGATCATGTGGTTTTGGTTTTCATCTTTCTCAACTGCATCACCATCGCTCTGGAGAGGCCTGATATTCAGGTGCACAGCAAGGTGAGACACGCCCACACTGCTTGTGATACTTGGTTTGGTTTTTATTTTAACAGGAATTAAATAAATGTTTGTTTGGTTTGTACTTGTGTAAAAACTTTTAATCCATTAAAGGTGAAAATGAATCTAGTGATTATAAAACTGCAGTTTATTAAACGAGTTGCTTCAGAATTAATTTCATTCATGTTCATAAGAATCAGTTAATAATTGTAGGAAGAAAACAAACAGCTGAACGTTAAACTTAATGAGAGTTTAGATGTTTTGAAGGGAGGTTTTGTGGAGTTTTACTCTGCAGTCAGTATCTTACCTGCAGCAGACAGAAAGATCTCAGAGTCAACATGAAGCTCTCACTGGAGAGTCAAGCTAATGGCTAATTAAGCTAATTGGGCCACAAGTCCAATTTAAAAAATGTCTCAGCAGCTAAAGCTAGTTTACAAATCTTTACCATTCCATTACTTTAGTACATGATGTTAGTTTGAAGCACAAAATGAACCACGTGAAACTCAACACATAAAGAAAAAAGGTGTAAAGAATAAACTAATCTGATTATAAGTAATTGGAGGTAAAATGTATAAACAGATGAATCTGTTTGTTTTATTTTAATAAGTTCAATCAAAGTTTTATTTATAAAGCACCTTACAACAGCCAAAAGGTGCACAAAGTGCTTTCCAGTATAAAACACCAGTAAAATTACAGCAATGTTAAAACAGTAAGAGTCAAATCAGCAGCTACGTATCAAATGTTTGTTTGAACAGATGAGTTTTTAACTGTGATTTAAAATGTTTAACTCAGTGATGGATTGTAAACACGTTGGATTGAATTTGGTTCTGATTCTGATTTAATCCCATCCTTCAGGAACGCGTCTTTCTGAGTGTGTCCAACTACATTTTCACTGTGATCTTCCTAGCTGAGATGGCCATCAAGGTGAACTTAGTTCTTATGGATCTTTAATCAGCAGCTTTATACGTATTATAATTGAGTTTTTAACCCTCGTCTCACCAGGTTGTAGCTCTTGGGTTCTGCTTTGGGAAGCAGAGCTACCTGCAGTCCAGTTGGAACATTTTGGATGGAGTCTTGGTGTTTGTGTCTCTGGTGGACATCCTGGTCTCTCTGGCCTATACGAGTGGAAACAGGATCCTGGGGATTCTCCGAGTCCTTCGCCTTCTACGCACACTTCGTCCTCTCAGGTAGGCGTGTAATTGTTTTCACTTTGAGACACTATAATTAGAAGACCTGCATCACCTGTTATATAATATATTATGACTTCAGGGTGATCAGCCGAGCTCCGGGACTGAAGCTGGTGGTGGAGACACTCATCACCTCTCTCAGGCCTATTGGGAACATCGTTTTGATCTGCTGCGCCTTCTTCATTGTGTTTGGGATCTTGGGGGTTCAGGTGAGTCCTGATACACACCGCAGTGTAAAAACCTGCTCTGATTTTAAACATATTTTCTTTTCTCTTGAGCCGTTTTACCCTTTAATGCTTAAATGTCAGCCATGTTGAGCTGCAGATGTGATTCTGGCTTCAGGGACCGTTACTATCCTGAATATCCAATAAATAAAAGGTTTTTAGGAGAAAAACAAACAAAGTGAGTTAAATGTTAAAATAAATAACATCCTCTTCTCGTCTTCAGCTGTTCAAAGGGAAGTTCTACCACTGTGAAGGTCTGGACACGAGAAACATCACAAACAAGTCTGACTGTCTGCAGGCCAACTACCGCTGGATACGCAGGAAGTACAACTTCGACAACTTGATCCAGGTGAGACCATGTGACCGACCCACTGCGTGTGATACATGACAGCACAGAGAAGATCCTACCTGTACATGTTTGTTCTTCGTCTCCAGGCTCTGATGTCTCTGTTCGTCCTGTCCTGTAAGGATGGTTGGGTCAACATCATGTATGACGGGCTGGACGCCGTGGGAGTGGATCAGCAGGTACTGACAGGGACGAACATCTGTGAACACACGTGACCCGTTATCGCTAACTCTTCTCTAAATACTGAATGCAACTAGAAATAAAGACCGATGAGTAAGATTTCAGATCCAAACCAGTAAAATCAGAGAGTCAGAACACATCGAGCAGGTAAAAGGTGATTAAACAGGTGAGCTGAGGGAAACAGACAATAAAAAACATGAATATGATCAAATAAAGAAAATTATTAACATCAAGACCTAAAAAACCCACAAGTAAGAAATCTAAAGTGAAAACGAGCAATTTAAAATAAAACTCACCCAAAACACAGAATCATGATGTTTGTTTCTCTTGTATCTCATGACACAATGAACTGGCTTTGTACCGACTGCTGGAGGAGTTTTGTACCAATAAATGTAGAAATATTAAAATAAATAATTTCTAAGAAAATGAAAATGTTTTTCCTTCCTCAGCCTGAGAGGAACCACAACCCCTGGATGCTGCTCTACTTCATCTCCTTCCTGCTCATCGTCAGTTTCTTCGTCCTGAACATGTTTGTCGGCGTGGTGGTGGAGAACTTCCACAAGTGCCGACAGGATCAGGAGGAGGAGGAGGCCCGCCTACGGGAGGAGAAGAGGCTCAAAATGATTGATAAAAAGCGCAGGAGTAAGGAGAATGGAGGGGCTGGTCGGTAGTCTATTTTTCTGAGCACTGCCTGCTTTCAGAGCTTGAAAAACAAAAAAAAAACAAAAATAATGAAAGAGACAAAACAGGGAAACAAATACAGCTAAATATAAAGAGAGGGAGAGTTTAAAGACTGGCTAGCTCACACAGAATGTGATTGATCACTGATTGATTGATCATTGGGCTATGCCAATCTGATGCATGTAACTGCATGACTGCAGCCCTACCCTGACCCCCCCCTCCCCCCTCCCCCTGCATGGAAAACAATAAGAAACAACTATGACCCAAAGATAAATAAATAATTAGATAAAATTACACAACTGCCATCAGTGCAGTTTAAAAATATTCAACATTTACATGTTTTTAATTTTAGCACTTTTGCATGAAGTTTCCAGAAGCAACTTTTCTCAACATGCTTCAGGAATATTTGCTTGTAAATTCTCCTGTGTGAAACCCCGACCCTCCTTCCAGTTGCATGTGCGAGGCCCTGAGCTGCTCCTCAAGTCCAGCAGGACCAGATCAATTCTTCTTATCATGCTTTGACTGGCAGACTCAGAAACATAGCAGACGTTCTGGCTGCTATACCTGTAATACATGGTGTTACTAACAGAACCATCAGCAGATGTTAAAGCTGTGCTTCAGTTATGTTTTCATGAGTGTCTGTGGAAAGGTTAGAAACAAAGCTCAGGTGAATCAGATTGAATTGATGAGCTAACGGCACAAACTGAACCGCTGCTGGTTAAAGCAACTAAGTTCTCTTCAACGTTATTATGCAAATGTTTACATTTTGGTTTATTTTAAATTTTAAAAAAATATATTTTTATTTAAAATAAAGTAAAATTCAAAAGTCATTTTTTGTGCAAATAGAAGCAAGAACAGCTAGCTATAACACTTCCTGTTCAATAATATTAATAATATAATAAACCTTCTCTAACTTAAACTTTGCAATACCAAGTTATTTACATAGTATTCAGCAGTTTTAAAATGCTAATAGCAGCAGCTAGCTGTAGCCACGATGATGCAGCTTTAGTCATTTCAAGCGAAAATATCATCACAGTTCTGTTAAACTAACGGAGTACGAATCGATAGTGTTTTAAATATAAACAAATAGTATCATGACGTGTTTTACACTGTGAATCCATGTTGTGTTTATCTTCTCATATATTAGCTGTTAGCTCATCAGTTCAGTCAGAACGAACCTGTTTCTGTCAAACTGAGATCATTTAAAGAAACATTTACAACATTTAAAGCTTTATTTTTTACCTTTCCAGGAAAAACAAATAACATTTCAGAATACTGGAGCCACCACTTTAAGCTGATGCAGTTTCTTTATCATGATATTAGTTCAACCAACGTAGCGATCCAAAGTTCTGTTTTAAGGTAGATAAGTGGTATCTTTCATTAGTACCAGGCCTCACTGGTGCAGAAGGTTTCAGGTTAAACTCCAGGGTTTGGCCATGCAATCAGTCCAAATTCATCCATCATGTCAAACAAAAACATGGTTCAACATTAAGACTTGATCTTGTAGCTCCAGTGTTTGTTCAACACCACCAACTTTTCATTTAGTGTAGAAGATGATGAGATATTCAGATGAGTTTAAATATCTAAATGTTGGTTTTTGAATCAACAAGGACAGAAACTGTGTTGTTGAACAGAACCTGGTTTCCACTTCACATCACAGACATTTCACGCCATGAAAAACAGACATGATGTAACTGATCATGTCTGGTTCACTATCACACTCAATATTATGGACATGTGAGTACAGTCTGTTAAAGGCTGCTTGAAACAAGCTAATTTTAATAAAACACATCACATGAGTCTATTGTTCACAAAGCAGTAACACCATCTCACAGTTATTGTTTCTATCTCGTTTATTGATCCGTAGAATCTCGTCCTCATGTTCTATCAGACTCTCCATCGCCGTGGCGGGTGGAATCAGTTTAGTTTATGTAAGTTCTGTAAGACAGAGACTTCTGAGACGACGCTGTGAGGGTCTGAAGATCTGTAGAATTAACTGATCAGAGTCTGAAAAGAACGTAATAAAACTGTAAAGAAGATTAGATTAAATTAGGAACAAGTTAAAATATTAATAAGAGAACAAACATTATTTTTTATCTACAGCTTCAAAAGATGTAAGAGTGACATTAAATACATTTCAATGTCATTCTAAAAGAAAATGTCTTTGTTCGTATTTCAGTGACTTAAGAAATGTTTTATTTTCCTCCATAAACATCCACAAACAGCAAATTATTTCAGATTGGAAATTAGTTTTAAATGCGTTTGTTTGTTAAACATAAACTCGTGTGGAAAAGAGAATCATTATTCCTCTAATGTCACTTCTTACATTAAATCACAGTTTTTATGAGGATTTTTGTTTTTACCGTCCTGCAAGTTACTGAACAGTTTAATCAAACTTCCAGCCCTGGAAGCTCTTCCATCATGAAGCCTTCAGGTCAAATCAGACCAGATGTGAATCTGTTTGAGTTGTTTTACACAGTAACTAACAGATAAAATGCAGATCTCTGCTGTATCAGCGAACTCGTCTAACTTCCTGTTTGTCAGCTGGTTTCTCTCACACACAGTCCTAAAACAGAAAAACTCTGTCTTACATTAAAACAGCCTACTCGTGACTCTCATGTCCTACCGTCTTTGAACACACCAGCAGGGGTGTGCACAGACTGTCTGAGGAACTTGGGTAGTTCTTTAATGGGGCACCACCTTCATGACTTTATTCCCACTAATAATCAGATAAAAGATGCAACTTGATAAATTAATTGGACGCCAGTTAAAGACGCGAACGTGTCTTTCTTGAATGAAGCTGGTCACCCCCCCCCCCTCGACCTTACTGTGCACATCACCGTGATGTTTCAGACTTAGTCTCAGTAACGAGTCACTCGTTACCCGTGCTGTTGGTTTGTGTTTCAGAAGCCAAGCAGAGGCCGTACTACGCAGACTACTCTCCTGTACGTCTGACCATCCACTCGCTGTGCACAAGCCACTACCTGGACCTCTTCATCACCTTCATCATCTGTATCAATGTCTTCACAATGAGCATTGAGCACTACAATCAGCCGCAGGTAATAAATATGCTGTTTGCTCAAGTTAGAAGTTAGAAGCTCAAGTTCCTAAATAGTTTATTTGTAAAGATGTATTGTTGTATTGAGATGTTTTTAAACAGTGTATATGTTTGTGTCTTTGTTTGTTCAGTATTTAGAGGAAGTTCTGAAGTACTGTAACTACGTCTTCACCATCATCTTCGTCATCGAGGCCCTGCTCAAACTTGTGGCTTTTGGCTTCCAAAGGTTCTTCAAAGACAAGTACGATGCACAAGTCCCGAAAAAACAAACTTAAAATGTTAAATGAAATGTTCCAGATTATCTCCACCTGAAGGAAGAGAGTAAAATCTTCATGTTGTACAGACTGGCTGCTTGCATTACTTGGATCCTCCACCAGGGGGCAGAGGACATGAAAAGGTTGGAATACAGCAGGTTTTTGAGGAAAGAGCTAATCCTGCTAAAGAAGTTGAGCTCTTCTAGCAGGGTGAATCATATGTTTGGCTTTAAAGGGTTCATGGTCTGGCACCATCCAGTTTGCAAGACCACTTCCCATCCCACAAGATCATGCTGCTCACAACATGCTGGTTTACTTGTTGTTCTCAGAAGATCAGATTAGGAGGCGGAGCTTTGAGTTTCCAGGCTGCTCTGCTCTGGAATCAGGATATAGAACATCTGTCCTTCCATGTTCTACACCAGATGTTCCTGTTCAGGTTGGCGGGGAGCTGGTGTCCATCTCCAGCAGTCCCTGTGTGAGAGGCGGGGTTTCACCTGGACAGGTCTCCAGGCACATCTCACTGGAAGAGAACTTGATCGTGGATAACCAGAATAAGACAGATGGATGAACTGCCTGTATTTTATTGATTTCTAGTTCCATTTTTAACCTTTTTTTATTTACTGAGCTATTTTCACCCCAAAAATAAATATGATTTTAAAAATATTTTAAAAAACTTATTCGAATCTTATTTTAATATATTTTATTACAATCTTACTACAATGTTTTACTTTGTTCAGCACTTTGAGTCTCACTTGTGTTTGAAAGTGCTATATAGGTTTAATTGAATTATAATTGCTTCTATGGTGGCCTGGCAGGGCCATATCATAGTTAAACTCAGTGTTTTATCTACCAAGGAGATTAGTGGGTGGACAACCCTCTATTTTAAATACTCAGCTGAGTGTTTACCCTCAACAGTCAGGCAGAACTACTATTAGATCTTCTTGTCCTGTCTTCTTTTAGCTAACACTCTATAAATAACAGAGTAGTGCGTATCACTGGGATTATTCTCTGTCACTAACCTCTGTGTTCTGAAGCAAGAGGGGAGATTAAGAGATTAGAGGGAAACTGAAGAAAAACCAACAAACACATCATGTGAATTTTAAAGCTGTTCAGTGTGTTTTCTTCTTTTAATGTTGAATTCAATGAAAAATTTAAAGATTGGACATTCATTCCTTCATATGGAGAAAAAAATGAGGAAAAAACAAATCTGATTCTCCATTTTTGAGATAAAACTCCAGACAAAGTCACGATGGGGCAGCTGCATTTATTCAGCAGTAAAATTAGAAATGTAGAATTTTTAATAAGAACTTATAATTATTAGTTATTTGAATAACAGAAAGAGAGAGAATTCTGTTCTCTGAGGTACAGTGAATGCAGCACGTGTTGAGATTCTGAGTTACATGGAGGTCACCAGGTGGAGGAAGGACTTCTTCTTCTATGATGTGAAGAAGTGAAACATCTAAACAGGTTAACGGTTCAGATTTAAGAGCTTTTAAAGAAGCTGTCAGAGTGATTTGATCATGAAGAACAGAGGAAGGGAAGTTTTCTCACATAAATTGTCTCTTTAAATATCACTTGTGTTCTTTTCCAGACCCAAAATAAATCTGGTGTTGTTGTGTTTCAGGTGGAACCAGCTGGATGTAGCGATTGTTGCTTTGTCCATCATGGGCATCACTTTAGAGGAGCTGAAAATGAAAGCAGCGCTGCCAATAAACCCAACCATCATCAGAATCATGAGAGTACTGAGGATAGCAAGAGGTACACACACACACACACACCCACACACAGACATGGACATCCACACACACTGTTAGGGAAAAAATAGGAAAATTGTTTGAACATTAGAATCAGCAGATATGAAAAAGCAACAGTATATTAATAACATTTAATTTCATTGTTATTATAATAAATTTATTTTTACTCAGTTACCATTTAAAGATAAATCGGTGTCAGATCTGCAGCAGTTATGCATGCCAGGTTCTGCATCATAATAATTATAATTATTAATAATTGTTTATTATAAACAAACTGATCAAGTCTGAACATTTTATTTAAAATGATGCAGATTTGATGAAACAGGTTGATTTTATCTCTGTTGTTGTCGGGTTTCCTCAGTTCATGTAATATATGTAATATTATGGCACAAATATTCCCTTGTCACGTTGTTTTCATCCTTCTGGACCGGATGTGACCCGCCGACTGGCTGAATGTAACAATCAGGACACTAGTTAATGATCACTAATGATCTTATTCTGTCTGTGGTAGTTCTAAAACTTCTGAAGATGGCTAAAGGGATGAGAGCTCTGCTGGATACAGTCATGCAGGCGCTGCCTCAGGTAAACACACACACACCTCCAGCTTCTTCTGCTGTTGAAACCCAGTTTACAGGACAGACCACATGTTGGAACCAGAGTCTGAGACGAGGTCTCAGACATAATGTCACACAACTGAAGCCCCGACCCGTTAACCTAAACCAGCTGTGCTGAAGCAGGGAAACCTCTGGAATCTGACTCCACCTCAGCAGGTTTAAACCTGCTATAAATAACTCATCTAGAAGTTTTTATATTTAAATTTCTTCTTGATGAAAAAACAGAATAAAATGGTTATAAATCATTTTTTGTGTTTTTATCAGGTGTTTGTTTGGTGATTCAGCAGCAGGAGAAACATTTTATTTGTAGTGTCTGTATTTGTACATTGAGGTTAAATAGGAGCAGAAGAAAACAGGGACATAAATCTTAATCCCTGATATTCCCTCGAGATTTAAAACAAGCCACAACTAAACGTGAGTGGAATCTAACTCGTGTGTCGTTTCCAGGTGGGAAACCTCGGCCTCCTCTTCATGCTGCTCTTCTTCATCTATGCTGCTCTGGGAGTGGAGCTCTTTGGCAAACTGGGTCAGTCACGCTTTTATTAGAAATGAAAAAATAAAAAAACACATTCACCCGTAATGGTCTACTTACTTCAGCAGAATCCAGCCTCGGATTCTAACCCTCATTACTGCTGCAGTCACGATTTGCACTGAATATGTTTTGTTGGTTTCTCACTCGAACCCCATCAGAGACCCGTTTTACCACGGAAACATCACATTAGCATGATGACGTTTATTATAGCGTGAATAAGGCAGCTCGTTTCCTCCGAGAGGATTAGTGCACGTGGAGCCCAAACAAAAACAAGCTGCTGATAGAAGAGCTTGAGAGAGAACATCATGTCTGTTTCCATTAAGCAAAATGCTGCTTCTTTTTCATGCTTTTATTTTGTTAAAGTGCTGAGCGAAGCCCAATTTTCTCCCAATGCCCATCGGTTCTGACAGATTTCTTAGAAAAGCTGGAAAAGAGAAACCTTTTTTTGACTTGAGGAGATTTTCCACATCTTCACGTCTGCAGATATTTGTGACAGTTTTAAATGTGAGATTTAAAGATTTAGAAATAATCTTGTTTTAGAGACTTTCAGAGTCGTGTTCTGATTGCAGAGGACTCAGCAGGTGTGTCGGAGTCACAGGGGACAAAGTTGATGTGAAATTACCAACATTCTTCATGTAGATCTAGTTTTAGGTATTTATGGAGTCTGATGCTAAATCTGATTAATAATCTAGAGAGAATGAATCACCATCATCTGTACTGTCCTCCACCATGACTCAGCAAGAGAGACGAGAGGTTTCTGTCCACATTAAATCTTTTTATTTAACGGTAGCAGCATGAAGGCACCTTTACCCTGAAGGTTAGCAACAAGCTGGATAGAGTGAAGTGTGCTATGACGTCTGGTTGTGCTGCATTATGGAGAACGTAGAGGTAAATAAAGTAAATCTGGAAAACAAGTGAGAACATGTTAATAAGTCTAGATGATGGAGGAGGAGGAGGGAGGAAATAGTCTGCTTCACCTGGACATGCAGGTACAAATAGAAATGATTAGACATGAGAAGTTTGTTCAGGATTATAGATTTGTTGTGTTTTTATGTAAATTATTAAAATCCAACATTTTAATCTCATAATATTTTAGTTTTATTTAGAGTTACATGAAGGAATTTTAATATTTTATTTTTCAGTTTCCTGTTTTTTGGTTTCTTTATGAAATACATTAACAAAAAACATTTAAGAGTCACGACATGAAATCACAGTAAACTTTAATCACACATGTAAAAACTGAAGTTTCCTTTTTGTAAACTACAGTGACGTAAGACTTAAACTTGTCAGAACGTCGAGATAAAATACTAAATATGTAAAAATCAACATGTTTAATGATAAAATAATTCTACCAGTTGGGATTTATGAGTCTTTTTCATTCAACTTCTAGTTTCTCACAGTGATGGTTTGAGTCTCATCAGGGAGAGACAGGCGTGTAGTTACCATGGTGATCCTAACACGCCTCTGGCAGCAGTAGTTTTTTATCGTCATGGCTCTCTTTACAAAGGAACATTCATGTATGTTGGAATCGACATCCTTCAATATTTCTTTCAGTTTTTTCTTGTTTTGTTATAAAAGTGTTTCTCTTGTTCCTTTGTAACACGAGAGAGAAACATTTTACTGAAGCAGGAATCAATTTTCCTTTTATATAAAACTGCTTTATTCTTCTTAGCAGGAGTGTGACATTGTTAAATCCTCCATTTTCTCCTGATACAGACAGATACACAGTTTAATATACTCAGAGGACTGACTCAGTTTTTATGTGACCCGGGTCTGAAGATCCCTCCTGGTTTAGGGTTTCGGTCACTGCCTCCTGAGGGCTCCTGTTAGAAGTGACCTGAAGACTTGAAACAAGTCTCTTTGATTTTCTTCTGTCGTGTTCAGAGAGATGAAACACTAAGCAGCTGTCTGTTTACTATTACAGTACTATTAGTACTACAACAGATCAGTACTATAACAGGTTAGTACTATGACAGATCAGTACTATAACAGGTTAGTACTATGACAGATCAGTACTATAACGGGGTGTTATAAACAATTGTCGTGTTTAGAGAGATGAAACACTAAGCAGCTGTCTGTTTACTATTACAGTACTATTGGTACTACAACAGATCAGTACTATAACAGGTTAGTACTATGACAGATCAGTACTATAATAGGTTGTTATAAACGATTGTCTTGTTCAGAGAGATGAAACACTAAGCAGCTGTCTGTTTACTATTACAGTACTATTAGTACTACAACAGATCAGTACTATAACAGGTTAGTACTATAACAGATCAGTACTATAACAGGTTAGTACTATGACAGATCAGTACTATAATAGGTTGTTATAAACGATTGTCTTGTTCAGAGAGATGAAACACTTAACAGCTGTCTGTTTACTATTACAGTACTATTAGTACTACAACAGATCAGTACTATAACAGGTTAGTACTATAACAGATCAGTACTATAACAGGTTAGTACTATGACAGATCAGTACTATAACTTAGTACTATGACAGATCAGTACTATAACAGGTTAGTACTATAACAGATCAGTACTATAACAGGTTAGTACTATGACAGATCAGTACTATAACGGGGTGTTATAAACAATTGTCATGTTTAGAGAGATGAAACACTAAGCAGCTGTCTGTTTACTATTACAGTACTATTAGTACTACAACAGATCAGTACTATAACAGGTTAGTACTACAACAGAGCAGTACTATAACAGGTTAGTACTATAACAGATCAGTACTATAACAGGTTAGTACTATGACAGATCAGTACTATAACAGGTTAGTACTATAACAGATCAGTACTATAACAGGTTAGTACTATGACAGATCAGTACTATAACGGGGTGTTATAAACAATTGTCATGTTTAGAGAGATGAAACACTAAGCAGCTGTCTGTTTACTATTACAGTACTATTAGTACTACAACAGATCAGCACTATAACAGGTTAGTACTATGACAGATCAGTACTATAATAGGTTGTTATAAATGATTGTCTTGTTCAGAGAGATGAAACACTTAACAGCTGTCTGTTTACTATTAAACCAGTTTTACTGTTTAAATCACACACCTGCAGTCGGGGGGGGTTAGGGTTAGTACTATAACATGTTAGTACTACAACAGGTTAGTACTACTACATGTTAGTACTATAACGGGTTAGGGTTAGTACTACTACATGTTAGTACTATAACAGGTTAGGGTTAGTACTACTACATGTTAGTACTATAACAGGTTAGGGTTAGTACTACTACATGTTAGTACTATAGGGTTAGGGTTAGTACTACTACATGTTAGTACTATAGGGTTAGGGTTAGTACTACTGCATGTTAGTACTATAGGATTAGGGTTAGTACTACTACATGTTAGTACTATAACGGGTTAGGGTTAGTACTACTACATGTTAGTACTATAGCAGGTTAGGGTTAGGGTTAGTACTACTACATGTTAGTACTTTAACAGGTTATAGGGTTAGGGTTAGTACTACTACATGTCAGTACTATAACAGGTTAGGGTTAGGGTTAGTACTACTACATGTCAGTACTATAACAGGTTAGGGTTAGGGTTAGTACTACTACATGTTAGTACTATAACAGGTTAGGGTTAGTACTACTACATGTCAGTACTATAACAGGTTAGGGTTAGGGTTAGTACTACTACATGTTAGTACTATAACAGGTTAGGGTTAGGGTTAGTACTACTACATGTTAGTACTATAACAGGTTAGGGTTAGGGTTAGTACTACTACATGTTAGTACTATAACAGGTTAGGGTTAACTTGTTGTTACAAGGTGATTTTTAAAGTGTGTCTGTTTGTTTTGATCAGAGTGTAACGACAACAATCCATGTGAAGGTCTGAGTCGTCACGCCACATTCGAGAACTTCGGGATGGCTTTTCTGACGTTGTTTCGAGTTTCTACCGGAGACAACTGGAACGGGATCATGAAAGTATGAACGTGATGTAAACATGATGATGATGATGGAAGCAGGAACTCTTCTTTGTTGTGTATTTTGGTTTCTAGAACTTTCAAGTCATTGCAGGTCGGCGAGGCCTCGGGCTTGTCTGGGATTTTGTTTTGTTTGATCTTCTTCCTTCCTGTGTCTCTGAAGGACACCTTACGGGAATGTCTCCCAGAGGACCGCCACTGTTTCTCATACCTGCCTTGGATCTCTCCCATTTACTTTGTCACCTTCGTGCTGATGGCCCAGTTTGTTCTGGTGAACGTGGTGGTGGCGGTGTTGATGAAACATCTGGAGGAGAGCAACAAGGTACGGACACAGGAGATGTGATGATGTCACAGAAGCTGCGTGTCACGTGTTCTCACGGCGTTGCGGTTTGTTTAATATGACAGGAAGCTAAAGAGGATGCTGAGATGGATGCAGAGATCGCTCTGGAAATGGAAGAGGAGCGGCAGCGCAGACAAAGTATAACGTCTAACAACAGCTCGATGGGCGGGACTTATATCGGCCCATGTCCGAATTCACCTGAACAGGTGCAACATTGATCCTAAAATGAACCTGACTGATGTTGATCCAGTGATACGTGGTCTGAGTCAGTCTCAGTATCAGAGTCTTGTGGTCTCTGCCTCCCTCTGCAGGAGGAAGAGGAGCAGTGCAACAATCCGGACCTGCTGTCTGTACAGAAGATGTCCGTGTCCAGGATGCACTCGCTTCCAAACGACAGTTACATGTTTCAGCCTGTACGGCCCGCCAGCGCCCCCTACCCTCTGCAGGAGGTAGACGCCGGTTCCCAACAGCAGCATTCAGGTAAAACAGCCGCTCGGTTCTGATGTTTGGGTTTAATGAGTTTTTCTGTGTCACTGACAGACTCTGCTTCCTGAACTAGTTCCTGACTTCACATGGAACATGTTGTTCTATGATGCATGTATCTGAACCCCAAATGAAATCACCTTACTAATGCTGAGCAGAGGTTTCATGGTACTGTCTTCCTCTTAGTTTCTGTTGTTTCTGTATTCAGATCTACTTTTCAACTCGTGTAGCATAAAAACACAGATATAAATATTTAAAATGTGAAACATTCACAGACTCATTAAAGGTCAAACTGATTCCTCCTTCAGATGAAGATCTTCTGCTTTATGCATGTAAATGTTTTGCAGGGAGTTTGAAGAGCATCGACCTCGTGTGGTTGTAAAAATGTTTTCAGATGTTAAAACAGTTACGTAACAGAAACATTTCCTGTTTGGATCCCGAAGATTTACCACAACACTGAGTATTTCTCATAGTACCGAGGGTCCTGCAGTACATTCAGGTTAAAGTTCTGTATTTTAAATAATGATTAAAATCAAGTATTTTACTGAGACTGTTGTAGAAGTTCTATTTGTTTTTTTCTTAAATTTAAGATTTGGAATGAATTTTAGCAGCTAGCGAGTCCTCCGTGCACGTCTGCACAAAACTACATTAATTACTTTAGTTACTTAATTACTGTGCAATTAATTAATTATACAAAACTAGAAAGAAGAGTCAGACTAACGGAAGCTGTTTCATCCGTAGTCAGAGTCTAAAGGCTTGTTGTGGCCCGGCTGTGGACGGGCCGAGCTCGGTCCAAAGGTACTACTGACTGCAGCTGATGAACTCAGGCTCATCTGCTCATCGACTGTCAAACAGCTGGATACTAAATATCAATTAACTTTATGACCAAGCTGCAAAGTCACAGAACAGGAAGTTCAGAAAATGAGTTAAATCCAGAAATTGGGAGGTTTTTATTTTAACGTGAGTGACTTTGCAGCTTGAGTTGAGTGTATGAACTCTGGACTCAGTTTGTTCTGAACCTGTTTGTGCAGAATATCTCAGACTCTGGTTACATGTTTCATTTGACCCTGATTGGTCTCCTGGTGGACTTTTTCCATCTTGATGCTCCATAGAGTTCGTTAACGTGTCTGAAAGTGACTCAGTATTAACGTAAAATGTTTCTTGTAACCAGAATCTAACAGAACAACATTCTACTAAACTGACCTGTATGAAAACATCCTCGATAATTACAGTCACCAGACTAAACACGTTCACCCGCTTTCAATTTCAGGGTTTCACGTATCAGGATGTCATAACAGGATCTGGTTTTACCAGGTTCTGAGATGATTCTAATGGAACCTCCAGCGAACCAGAACAAACTACAGACTTTACTCCAAAACCACGAAGCCAACGTGAAAAAACTGTGTGAAAAACCAAGTTAGGATTCAGAAGGTTTAGGAAAGTTTCAGCCAGGTGGAGGCATCTAGTCCCACCTAGTCCTATCTAGTCCCACCTAGTCCTATCTAGTCCTATCTAGTCCTATCTAGTCCTATCTAGTGCCCTCTAGTCCTATCTAATCCCCTCTAGTCCCACCTAGTCCTATCTAGTCCTATCTAATTCCCTCTAGTCCCATCTAGTTCCATCTAGTCCTATCTAATTCCCTCTAGTCCTATCTAATCCCCCCTAGTCCTATCTAGTTCCATCTAGTCCTATCTAGTGCCCTCTAGTCCTATCTAATCCCCTCTAGTCCTATCTAGTTCCATCTAGTCCTATCTAGTCCCATCTAGTCCTATCTAGTTCCATCTAGTCCTATCTAGTCCTATCTAGTCCCATCTAGTCCCATCTGGTCCTATCTAGTCCCATCTAGTCCTATCTAGTCCCCTCTAGTCCTATCTAGTCCTATCTAGTTCCATCTAGTCCTATCTAGTCCCATCTAGTCCTATCTAGTTCCATCTAGTCCTATCTAGTCCCATCTAGTCTTATCTAGTCCCATCTAATCCCCTCTAGTCCTATCTAGTCCTATCTAGTCCTATCTAATCCCCTCTAGTCCTATCTAGTCCTATCTAGTTCCATCTAGTCCTATCTAGTCCCATCTAGTCCCATCTGGTCCTATCTAGTCCCATCTAGTCCTATCTAGTCCCCTCTAGTCCTATCTAGTCCTATCTAGTCCTATCTAGTCCCATCTAGTCCTATCTAGTCTTATCCAGTCCCATCTGGTCCCATCTAGTCCTATCTAGTCCCATCTAGTCCCATCTGGTCCTATCTTGTCCCATCTAGTCCTATCTAGTCCTATCTAGTCTTATCTAGTCCCATCTAGTCCTATCTAGTCCCATCTAGTCCTATCTAGTTCCATCTAGTCCTATCTAGTTCCATCTAGTCCTATCTAGTCCTATCTAGTCCTCTCTAGTCCTATCTAGTCCTATCTAGTCCCATCTAGTCTTATCTAGTCCCATCTAATCCCCTCTAGTCCTATCTAGTCCCATCTAATCCCCTCTAGTCCTATCTAGTCCCATCTAGTCCTATCTAGTCCCACCTAGTCCTATCTAATCCCCTCTAGTCCTATCTAGTCCTATCTAGTCCCACCTAGTCCTATCTAGTCCTATCTAGTGCCCTCTAGTCCTATCTAATCCCCTCTAGTCCTATCTAGTCCTATCTAATCCCCTCTAGTCCTATCTAATCCCCTCTAGTCCCACCTAGTCCTATCTAGTCCTATCTAGTCCCCTCTAGTCCTATCTAATCCCCTCTAGTCCTATCTAGTCCCATCTAGTCCTATCTAGTCCCATCTAGTCCTATCTAGTCCTATCTAGTGCCCTCTAGTCCTATCTAATCCCATCTAGTCCTATCTAGTCCCATCTAGTCCCATCTGGTCCTATCTTGTCCCATCTAGTCTTATCCAGTCCCATCTGGTCCCATCTAGTCCCATCTAGTCCTATCTAGTCCCATCTAGTCCTATCTAGTCCCATCTAGTCCTATCTAGTTCCATCTAGTCCTATCTAGTCCCATCTAGTCTTATCTAGTCCCATCTAGTCCCATCTAGTCCCATCTAGTCCCATCTAGTCCCATCTAGTCCCATCTAGTCCCATCTAGTCCTATCTAGTCCTATCTAGTCCCATCTAGTCTTATCCAGTCCCATCTGGTCCCATCTAGTCCCATCTGGTCCCATCTAGTCCTATCTAGTCTTATCCAGTCCCATCTGGTCCCATCTAGTCCTATCTAGTCCCATCTAGTCCTATCTAATCCCATCTAGTCCTATCTAGTCCCATCTAGTCTTATCCAGTCCCATCTGGTCCCATCTAGTCATGTCTAGTCCTATCTAGTCCCATCTAGTCCTATCTAGTCCCATCTAGTCTTATCCAGTCCCATCTGGTCCCATCTAGTCATGTCTAGTCCTATCTAGTCCCATCTAGTCCTATCTAGTCCCATCTAGTCTTATCCAGTCCCATCTAGTCCCATCTGGTCCCATCTAGTCCCATCTAGTCCTATCTAGTCCCATCTAGTCCCACTTTTCTTCATGTTATTGTTCAGGGATTAGTACACCTGGATCAACACACCTGGATCAGTACACAATCAGCACCTGGCTGCTGCTTTCCCTCCTAAATCGTACAGAACAAGAACAGATTTAGTATTTTTTCACACAGTTTTTCCATGTTGCTTAACGAACACGCTGGAACTCTTTGTGTGTTTTTATTCACCTGAAAACTTTGAATAATTTTAGAACCTGGTAAAAGTTCAGAAACGTAAAACCCTAAAATTCCGTGCTGCTTGTGAACATTTCTGCTCTGATTAGCGATCTACATGCTAACACGTCTCATTCTGAAAAACACTTTATTTTGATAGAAGATTTGATTCAAACAGTAACGACTAAATCTTTTTCATGCAAAGTGAAATTATTACAAATGTTCTATCATTATAAAGTGAAAGTAGGATGTAACTATCAGTCTAATGCTGCATGTTCTCTTCAGCTGATCTGCATGTGCGTGTGTGAATCTACATGTCTGTCATTTGACCCCGTGTGGTGACCTTATGACACGTGTCGTCCTGCAGTCTCTGTGATGTCGGTTCAGTCTCAGCCCTGCGAGAGCCACTCGCTGCTGCAGGTTCCGGAGGTTTCTCCCCGTCACCCTCAGTCGACTCCCACCCTCACCCTCCCCCGCATCGCCCCTCCAACACCCGGCCTCTCACCGAGGTCTTTGCACCGACAGGTGAGACACCAGAGGAAGTTGTGATGTCTGGGACATTAAAGCCTGAGTGATTGACGTTAGATGAAGTTTGTCTTACAGCTTCACTTTATTTGTTGTGATTTGGGTTTTTATTTGGACCAGAACCAGTAACGGTTTCTGTGTTGCAGGTGGCGGTTAAAGTCGACTCGGTGGAGTCTCAGAGCTGTGAACAACAAGAGAGGTCCAACTCAGCTTACCTGTCCTCACAGTCCCCCTCACCGCTCTCTTTTTATACTCCTTCATTCTCACCTGTGCCTCCTCCCTCCTCCTCCCCATCAGCCATCTCTCTCCCACCCTGCTCCCCCTCCTCCTTCTTCTCCCTTCCTCCATCACCCTCCTCCCCCTCTCCCCTCCCTCCACTGCCATCGTCCCCATCGCTTCTCCTCCCTCCTCCTCCTCCATCCCCACGTGCCCCCTCCCGTTCCGGTAGCCTTCGTAGACCCAGGGCGCCATCCGCCGTCTCTCTCTCCGACCCGGCCGACCAAGAGGTGTATCACATCACCAGCTCGGCCAGCTGCAACTGGAGGGACGAGAGGGGAGGGGAGCGGGAGAGCAGGAGGAAATCTAGTCGTAGTCACTCCCTCTCCCCCTACGCTCTGCCGTGCTCGCTCAACTTTACTTCCATCTCCTCGTCTCCTCCGTCCTTGTTACCGAGTTCGTCTGCAAAGAGCGATCACAGTCTACTGGAGACGGACGTGAAGGAGGTGAAGAAAGGCTTCAGCGTGGACGACCACGGTTTCCTCAACAAGCCGCTGTCAGCTGGTTACTCAGATGACCAGCGCCGCCACTCGATTGAGGTTTGCCTTCCGCAGGTCAGCGATAAGCAACACTTTGAACCGGAGAGTGTAAAGACCTTCCCTGTGAGGGTGCAGTCCGTTGGTAGCAGCCACAGGAAGAAGAAGAGCAGCCCGCCCTGCATATCCATCTACCCCCCGT
>SSNP01000022.1:4567899-4582395 GCA_006937955.1 Pachypanchax playfairii | reverse complement strand
GGCGATGTGGGGCGATGTGGGGTGGCGTGGGGCGATGTGGGGCGATGTGGGGTGATGTGGGGCGATGTGGGGTGGCACGTGGCGACACGTGGTGATGTGGGGTGATGTGGGGCGATGTGGGGAGAGAAATGAGGAATTGATTTTTATGATCAAAGTTCTTCAGCTCAGGAAGTCCCAAATTACACGTCAATAAAACGATCAGGAACTATCAGAGAAACTAAATGATCTGCAGATGATGTGTGTGTGTGTGTGTGTGTGTGTGTGTGTGTGTGTGTGTGTGTGTGTGTGTACTGGATGTCCCTCGCGGTCACTCTGTCTCCCAGACAGCTGTTTGGTGACCTGCTAACACCCCCTCCTCTCCCTCCTCTCCCTCCATTTGCATCTCACACACACACAAACACATTATAACACATATTTCAGACGTGCACGTCGGCAGCGGTTGATATCCGCGAGCCATCACACTCACACAGACCCTCGAACACATCACAGACACCTTCAGTCTCGACTCACTCACCGCCGTCCAGTTTGTCACTTCAGTTTTTAGAACTTGAATGATTTGCATTGTTGATTTTTTTGTGGATCGGCGCCAGGAGTGCAGCAGACTGTCTTCTATGATTCATGAATGTAAAAGGGTCCTTCAGAGATGAAGACACCAGAGTAAACAGTACTGAGGGCTGCGGATATGCAGGTCAACCTCAATAACTCACACCGCTTCACCCAGAGAAGCAACATCAAGATGCAGACGGCTCTCGGGGATTTGAACAAACACTTTGGACAAAATGTGTAGAAATCTCAAGGGGTGGGGGGGTGATGGGGGGTGGGGGGATCTGACTCGACTGTAGAAACATCTTAGTGTTATTATTCATGACAAACCAGGTTTTAATAAATAGACTGAAATGGACTCAACTCAGTTCTTATGTAAAAATAATTAAATCAATTAAGAAAAAAAAATAAAAAGACATTTTTTTGTTGCATAATTTGTGGATTTTTTTATATTTTAATGATAATATATTATTTTCTAAAACAAGCATCTGCGTGTCAAAACAAGATCTTAAACTCATGATTTGAACTCATTTAGATCTGATCATCTCTAATCAGATTAACATCACTGAATCCAGATTCATACACGTTTCTGATCACAGCTACAGATTTTTGGGTGTGTCGGCAATAAAATACCTCTCAAAAAATAAATGTTATCAACAATAATACAATTAAAACCTTTATAAAAGTGACAGATGAAATGCTCGTCTGTAGGGTCGACATCAGATTTGAACTGGGATTGTGGAATAAATACTAACCTACTTTAAGGACACAAGGACATAGTTGGACATATAAACTCTCAAAATATTTTGTTTCATTAATCTACATTTATTTATGAAACATGAGTCTCTACGGTTCATTTCTCCAACATGTTTCATTAACGTGTTCATCGTTTTCCTGTTTGTAAAGATTTTCCAGATTTTCTGACCCATTTGTTGAAGAATTGGAGATTCTGTTCTGGTAACAAGAGACTCAAACCGTGTTCGGTGGTTGTTTGTTCCTTCCTTTCTCTTTACTCTGACTTACACACCTGCTCCTCATCTGTTAATTATCCCACCTGTTCTCACTCAGTAATCAGCCTCCCCAGCATGGATGCATAAATTAGTTTTTCTAAAGCTAGTTTGGATTTTAAAAATCCAGAATTTTTGAAATTCTCAGGTGATAAAAGTCATTTTGTTGATGTGATTAATGTGACTTTTAAGATTCAGATCAGTGTCCAGGATCAGAACCAGGATTCATTTTTCCACTCAACAGACACGGAACCAAGAAGAACTGCAGTTTTCTGTCTCTGAGTTTTTGGGCCAAATCTAAGAATTTCTGTTTTATTTGTGTTCAGTTGTAAGAATTTCTGTAAAATTCATATATTAATATCATGTAAACACTGACTTTCCTCCCTGCTGCTGACAGACAGTAAACAGTTCAGATCAGGAACACGGACCTGTACAATATTAATATCATTCTTATGTGCAATTATTAAGAGCAAGGCACTGACTCACACTACTGTTACTACTTTGTGGTTATTTCTTAAGTATTAACCAGTAATATGAAACATTTTATATCTAAAAAACGTCAGGAAACACTGATTAACAGACCTTTCAATCTGTCTGGGTCAAGATTCGGCTCCTTCCGTCAGCAGCTCGTTCATATTCATTATTCGAATTTGCAGGGCTCTGATTGGCTGCTGTGCATGGCAACATCAGACGTCGTGTCTTCCTGTTTGTTACGTCTTATGCTAACAGCTTTTAGCCAGCAGCATGCTAGGCGTGGTTTCAACTGCAGGAGCTGATGAATACTAACGAACAAAGGAGTTGTGATGAAACAGATACAGGCTGTTAGAACTCGGGAGAACTCTGGTTTTATCACCACCTGCGTAGTTTGAGAGATAAAAACTGAAAGAGAAGTTGTTGACCTGTTTTCACCCACTATGAAGGTAAGAACACCTGTGGAGCTAAAATATTCAACAGAAACCTCAGAAAAACTGTTTTTAATGGAAGGAACTCTTTCAGGAAAAGTCCCTCTGTGTTAATTTAGTAATGTTGATAAATCCAGCAGATATTTTTATTAGAGTATTTCTGGCAGATGCATTTACACAAACCTCCAGAGCAGATCTGAGTGTCTCTAGTCTCCGTGTAGCGGTGGGTGCAGCCAGACCATCTGGAAAGTGTCCAGCATGAGGACATTGAAGGACCATCTGACACCGTCCTTCTGGCTTCAGTGGAGCGTGATCGCTGATTTGCAGTTAGAGGTTCAACTCGGTCAGACTGAGAAACACCGTCACATCAGGTGAGAACGTCAGCTAGCTTGTTGTTACAGACCGGCTGGACCTACAGCTCAACCCCAAAGGACAAATTATAAGACAAACATTAAAGAGATACGTTAGATCTTTATAAGTGTTGAAAGGTTAACAGTCAGTGTCTTACTGTAGCTCTTCAATCAGCTTTAGTTGGGAGACATTAAGATGAATTCTGATTGGACAGATGAGCTGATGGCAGTCCGAGTTGGACCAAGACCGATCAGGGATCGTTGTTTCTCTAAAAAACTCAAATAACGTGATTATAAAAAAAACAAAATGTTTGTGTTTCCCAAAAAGTCCAAAACAGAAACATTCCTGGTTCCATTCGACCTCGATGTCTTCAGACGTCTCAGGTTCTATTTTATCTGGTTGATTTCACATACGACACGATTTTGGAACAGAAAAAACATGAATGTCACTTTTGAAAAATCTAGATTTTACATGTTAAAACATTGAATCAGCAGGTTTTTAATGTACAATGTGTGTAAAACATACGTGTTACATATGACACATGACTCTGGAACAAAAACATGAATTTTACATGTGAAAAATCACGTCTATACATGAGAAAATATGCTGAATTCACATGTTAAACCTAAATTTTGCACATGGAAAATGCAGATTAGGAATTTTTCGGCATGTTCATGAGATAGTTCCACACATAATCACATGTGAAAACATGTTAAATACATATATTTGGATAAAAGAGAATGTTTTGTTCACATGAAAGAACAAAGACCAAACATCAGGTTTTATAGAACCACATCTGGATTCATCTGTCTGGGAGGCAGTTTGGACGCTCGTCTCTTCTTCTGTCTCAGCTGCACAAAGCGAGAGAGGCAGGAGAGAGAGAGAGAGAGAGCATCAGAGAGAGGAGGAGAGAAACCCAGAGGGCGGGGGGGGGTTGCGTGCAGTAACACAGGCTTCACAAATGATTATACGGCTATAATTCACACCTGATTGAGTGAATGAGTGTAAAACTATTGCAGATGTGCAGGCTGGTCGACATGCATGCACGCATGTGTGTGATGTGTTTGGACAGCAGACTGATTCCACTCCCGTCTGTAGATGTGTCGTGCATCCAGATTATTCACAGCTTTTAAAAAATGCTGTTTGTACTTAACAACTACGTTCGCACTCGTCAAGAGAAAATCAATCATATTTAAATGTAGCAGCGACTCGTTCCAGCTGAAGAACCGGCTCCAGTAATCTTACAAGGATCACACACCAACAAATACTGCAGCAAACCTGTAACCTGTAGCAAGGCTCCAATAAAAATGTCACAGAATGCCATAGTGACATTAAAGATGCCCAAAGGCTCAGACGGGTCACCGTGAACACATTAACACACTTCACAGATACATTTCAAAGCTTCAGGTGATTCATTGAAACAGGAACACAGTGACGTGAAATCAGGCCATATGATCTGAATATTTATCGCCCTGCAGCACCGAGTGTGGAAAGATCCTCGAGATGTTTGTGCTGTGAAAACTTTGCAACGGCTGCAGAACTGAGATGAACTGCTCTGTGAATCAGGACTCTGTGGGCTGATCCGGTTTACTGGGTTTAGGAAGTCGGCTAAAGTCTATAAGTGATCAAGTCTTCCTGCTCAGAAATCTGTCAGTAACGATTTGACACATAAATATCCCGTCCGATGGCCCACATTTGACCAGTGACCTGTTTGTAATTTTCATTTATTTGCTGGAGGCTGAACTGACTGCAGACTCAGTCAATATTCAGGGGGGGGGGGGGGGGGGTGAAAACCAGGATACTAGTTACTTTTTATTCATGTGAAAACACTGTTTAACAGTTTAAATAACTGGAACATGTTTCATCTCGTTTAACACGGGGTCCTCGTATCGAAGGGTTTCATCATGAACAACATGCAGGTCTGATAACGGGAGTCTGAACCCAGAATGTTGAGTTCAGAACAAAATGTGCTTCTTATTTCATGTTCAGGTAATAATTATCCATTTCTTCATCATTAACCTGGCGGGGGGGCGAGGGGGGCTACATTCCTATATCCAGGCCTGTCCTGGACCTGGAGTCCCCATCCAGGACCATCCAGGACCTGTAGTCTGCCATCTAGTACCTGTACACCAAAACCTCTACCCACAAGGCCAGTTTCTTCCCACAAACACATAAAAAGACTGCAGTGCCCCCCCCCATCATGTTCTCCACGTGCACGTGTGGGTTCGTCACACAGACCAACAATATACATCAAGTTCATATGCAGTTCTAAAGTCCTTCAGTGTGAGTGTTTGTTTGTCTCCATGTGATCCTGTGATGGACTGGTGACCTGTCCAGGTGTAGCCCCGCCCCTCGCCTAGTGACAGCTGGAGATACCAGCACCATGTGACCCTGATCAGGAACCAGCAGGTCCAGATACTGACTGACAAACTAAAACTCATGTCTCGTTTCAGAAGCTCCGGAGGTTTGATCCTGATCAACGAGACCCGTTCTGGTCCAACTCAGGACGTCCTGGTGAGTATCAGCTGCTCTCACGTGGTTCACTGGTGGTTTGGGATTTAAGGTGGATTTTGAGGGTTAAAAGTTGTACATGTTGCTCACCTGCTAACTCACCTGCTGACTGGTTGATGTGGAACTAACAACCGATACATGGTTCTGTGTAACTGTTGAGAGGCGGCTGGTTTCTGACAGTCCAGGGACTCAAACACCTGGACTCAAACCATGTCTAAGACCTGAATCCACTCCCCCCCCATGTCCTGATTCAGCTAGAAGAAAAACACCTGCTCCTGGACACTGACCCAGAACCAGAACCAGGCAGAACACTTTGAAACTAGGTTCCTCTTGTGATGTTGGACCATGCGTCACGTGCCTCGCGCTCGTTTATTCATCAACCCTAAAAACTCTTTCCAGTCGATCTTCATGCACGCGGCGAATTATTCGTGCACGCAGCGGGGTCTTTGTGCACGCGGCGGGTTCAGCTGATCCAACCCACCATAAGAAAAGTGAAGTGACATTTATGTTCATGTTGTTCTGAGTCTTTTAGTTTTCTGCGCCACTTTTCGGCTCGACGCAACAAACGGCCTGGAAGACGCACGCGGGGGGCGTTTCGGGAGATCTTGTTGATGAAGACTGTGACTGGATGAAGAAGGTCTCTGCTGTGATGAGTTCAGTCGCTCCTTGTTGCCTCTTAAAGTCGAATTGCTGAGGAACAATCATCATTTGTTTGAAGTGAGCGAGCTGCAGCTTTAGCGCAGAGAGAGAGAGAGAGAGAGAGAGAGAGAGAGAGAGAGGGTCCGTCTATCCAGCTGCCCCTGCATCTGCAGAAGCGCGCGCACGCGCATACACACGCCTAGCACGCTCACACTCCCTTTCTCTCTTCTTTCTCACGCACGCGGGACCTGGAAGAGGCGTTCGAAGCGAGTCCCGCGCGCGTTTTGCAGCCTGCACGCCGGGAGCCTCCGCTTGTCTGTGGCGGTCAATTATCAACGTGGAGCTTCACGCGCGTCTCTGTGCGCGTCCGTCCGTCCGTCTGTCCGGCGGCCGCTCCGCTCCAAACTGCCCCCTGCGCGCGTGTCGTCCCCTCCCGGGACGGGAATAACGACAGACTGGGAGCTCTAACAAGAACCGAGGCAAGTTGAGCCCCCCCCAACTCACACACGCACGCGCGCGATGTTGCGCGGGGCCAACAGAGATTGCAGTGGAGCATCAGCAGTGTAGGCGCACACACACGCCACGAAGATTGGATTACAAACAGTGATTTTTATTCACCGTCGCGCGCTTGTGAAGTGCGGAAACCGCGTGGGGGGGCTTCATTCAGCTTTTTTATTTGATCTGGGGGTTTTTCTTGGACACGCTGGGAATTATTCACCACCAGAGATTGTGTGATTTGCTCTTCTTTTCTTTTCTTTTCTTCCTTCTGATGTTTTGATGATGTTCCTCCTGTTGTTCCGTGTTTGAGGGAGAACCACCGGGGGCGCGTGGTTGTTCTCAGGGGAGCGCGGACTGTTGCAATGTCATCCCACACCACTGATCTGGAGCTCCGTGGAAGGGAGATGCTGTAAGTAGCCTATTTCATCCGTTTACCCCCGACACACACACACAGACACACACACACACCAACCAGCTGCAGGTTCTGTCCCCCCCCAGTCCACTTGGATCAACTTGGAGACACGGACAGAATGAGACAGAAATAAAAACACCAAGTTCTTCTATTGCACTGTAATCTGTAATTCTGGCGCAGAGAGCGGAGCGCGCGCACATCCTGAAAAGTACAGCTCCAACACTCTCCATGTACATGTGTACATGTAGAATACATACATGTAGTCGTGGTTCTTGCCTACGGTGTTTCATATTGTGACAGAAATCTAACGGAGAGGCTGACGGTCCAGTCGGTCCCGGTTCCAACGTTCCAGCGCGTTACGGTGGATTTTCAGATGCCACTATCTTAGACGCACCACCGGTTGGCAGAACTCCTCTCAGCTCTTATCCATCCCATGTCAGGATCAGGGACCCGTGTTCCCCACAGGAACCGGTCTGTTTGAACAGGAGGGTTCTAAAGGGTTCTAGATAGACATACAGGAGAGTCCAGGCAGGAGGAGGTACAGCTGGGCCGGGTCGTACCAGAGGGGGTCGCACTTGTATTGTATTGGCTTTGTTGAAACTAATATAGGAGATCTAAACACATTTACCCCCCCTCCACACACACACACACACACACACACACACACACACACACACACACTGAGCTGTGGATTCAGTCATGTTGAAGCACAGAAGCTCTGGGTTTTGTTTCAGTTTCATCAAATAAAACAAATTACTACTTATTATTATTATTATTATTATTATTATTATTATTATTATTATTATTATCAGCCAGAGTCTGTTCAGTCAACGTGTTGTCGTGTGCAAGGCGAGTTTTATTTAAACGTGTTGAAGTAAATTGCATGTTGCTGTTGAGCTGATGTGATTTATATTTTATTATTTTACTGGATTCCAGCTCATATTTCTGAATGGAGCGTTTTACCAGAACGCCACTCTGCAGTGTTTCATCGGATCATGACGGTTCTGATTTTAGGCCCAAAATAACAGAATTGCACCATCCAGATGCATCAACGCCGTTTGTACCTGATACCCCCCCCCCTCACTGACTTGTTTTCTTCCTGTCTGGTTCGGTTTGTATCGCAGCTCATTTACTGGTGTTTTATTTCATTAACTTGATCGTGTGTTTGGACGGACGGACAGACAAACAGAGTCTGATGTGATTATCACCTGATAACAGTCTGTAGAGTCGATGTGCAGGTATCAGCTGCAGAAAGAACGCCTGCAACATCGTTCACTTCCTGTTTGAGAGAATAGAAGCAACTTTATTTCTGTTATTATTATCCCCTCAGCCCCCCACCCCCACCCACACACACACACACACACACACACAGAGGGTTTGTTGAGAGGTAAAGAGGTACGTGCAGTGGGGAGACAACATGTTGAAGCCTGAGTGGTATCAGACGATTACTTCCACTGGGCTTCTCATGGGCTCTCGTGCACATGTCAGGGCACATGGAGCAGATGGCAGAGAGAGAGAGACTGAAGGAAGTGCATCGCTTGGAGAAAACAGTCAGAGGACTTTGGTGGTTTAGAAGAAGAAGAATGTCAAGGTTGTGTATTTGGTGGTTGATGAAAGAAGCTGTTCAGTTGTAAATACTGATAAAAACAGGAAGTCCAAATGTTGTTTGGACCCGAGTGCAGGAGGAAGAGGAGGCAACGAAACAGCTTCTTCTGGACTTTATCTTCCTAATTCACCATCATCATCATTATTAATCCTAATTCTAATCCACCCTGATAATCAGGTGTCTCTTCAGTCTCATGTGACACACTCAAGCATCACATGAAAATTCATGAAATTCTGATCTCATGTCAGTTAAAAGCATCTTCAAGCAAATTCAGATATTTGGTTCCTCTATGGGGGGGGGGGTAGAGAGACCCGGACACAGATCCAGAACCAGCTGGATCTCCTACCTGCATAACCCAACTTGGATAAACATCTGAAAATGGAAGAATGGAAGTAACAGAAATTAAATCTTTTTCCCCAGAAATATAACTTTTTGACACCCAACTTTGATTCACTAACTCAACATGAGAAGATCTAAAGCTGATGGAATGAGGACCGTCTCCATGATGAAGAGTTCAACTTGGAAAAGTCAAATTACTCCCAGACAAATGACGTATCATCAGCTGTGAAAGTGAAATCGCAGGAAGCTAAAACAACATGATTCTTGTCCTTATTTAAAGGAATCTAAAGTAAATCAAGTCTAATCTAGGTTAGATCCTCAGGAACCTGAACAGTAAAATATCTTTCTTCTGAAGGTTTTGTGTGGATGAAAAATTGATGGATGAAAGCAGCATGAAGGATGAAAGAAATGATGGACAGATAAGTGAAAACATGGCAGGCTGATGAATGGATGGAGAGGAATGAAAGAACCAGAGTGGGCAGGAAAAAAAACAATGAAACATCAAGAGTCTCCAAACCAAACAGTATGCCCCCCCCCCGGGCTGGAGACTGGAACAGCCACTCATCATCCTCAGGATCTGACTCTTCTAATAAACCGTAGCAATAAAGTCCGTTAATCTAATTTTAATTCAATTGATGAAGATCGCAGCCAGAAGAAAAGTGACTTCAGTTTAATCACATACAGATAACAGCTGAGTTATTAATGCACCACAAACAGGAGAGTGACGGTGAAGCATCGTGGGAACAGTTCGACCAGCGCACATGTGCACGTGTGTGAGTTATTGCCATCAGTGCAGATGTGGCTGCCAAACATCATTTACTGTGGCGGTGTGGCGACGCCACGGCGTGGGCGTGACAAACTGACCAGTGTGTTTTTATTGGATTTTTCCTCCTGCTTTGTTTCTCTCTCTTTAAATCCCGTCCTGCGTTTCTTCACTCTTCAGACTCCTCCGTCCCCAAAAATATCCCCTGCAGTGCCTCCGAGTTGAAACAAGGGAACAGAAAAAATGGTGATCCAGATTTTACACCATCAGTTGGAGCCAAAAGATAATCTCATCAACAAATGGTCTCACCTCCCCGTCGATAAACCAAATATGTGTCAGGTTGAACCAAAAAACCTGCTACACTTAAAGCTCAGTGGGTATTTTATTAAAGCTGCAGTGTGTTATCAGATCCGTTTGCATCATCAGTGACATAAACACTTTACAGTCTCAATATTGTGATGACCTGATACTTTCCTCTCATGTATCTCCTAATGACCAACATGTAACAGTGGAGTCGTGTAAAAACAACAAGAGAAGATAGTTTTTATCATTTAAATAAGTTTCTGTAAAAGGTTAGAAATGATTAAATATTATAAATGGATCAATAAAAACAGGGTTCATACCAGTAATTAATTATTGATAACTTCCAGGATAAATACAAACATTTTTAAGGAGCGACGGATCAATCTGTAAATAAAGTTCAGTCAGACAACTCGTAAATATTTAAATATCTTTAGTGTAAGTTAGTTGGAGTTTTTGGCTTTCGAGTCCACCATCGTTCTGCAGAACATGTCACGCAGATGAAACTAGCTCCACCCCCCCACCACCCCCCATTCCTGGACGCATTTCTCCACGTGAGCCAAGAGCCAGTCTCAGAGCCCCCAGGTTGATCCTGGGGGGGTGGGTGCTGGATCCTGGGGGGTGGGGGTGGATGCTGCATCCTGGGGGGGTGGGTGCTGGATACTGGGGGGTGGGGGTGGATGCTGCATCCTGGGGGGGTGGGTGCTGGATCCTGGGAGGGTTGTTCCTGGGGGTGCATGCTGGGGGTGTGGATGCTAGGGGATGGATCCTGGGTGGTGGATCCTGGGGGGAGTGGATCCTGGGGGGAGTGGATCCTGGGGGAGTGGATCCTGGGGGAGTGGATCCTGGGTGGTGGATCCTGGGTGGTGGATCCTGGGGGGAGTGGATCCTGGGGGGAGTGGATCCTGGGTGGTGGATCCTGGGGGGAGTGGATCCTGGGGGGAGTGGATCCTGGGGGGTGGATCCTGGGGGGAGTGGATCCTGGGGGGAGTGGATCCTGGGTGGTGGATCCTGGGTGGTGGATCCTGGGGGGAGTGGATCCTGGGGGAGTGGATCCTGGGTGGTGGATCCTGGGGGGAGTGGATCCTGGGTGGTGGATCCTGGGGGGAGTGGATCCTGGGTGGTGGATCCTGGGGGGAGTGGATCCTGGGGGGAGTGGATCCTGGGGGGTGGATCCTGGGGGGAGTGGATCCTGGGGGGAGTGGATCCTGGGGGGAGTGAATCCTGGGGATTTCGGGGGGTTTTGGGGGGTAAAGCAGCAGCAGCTGCAGCAGCGTGTGACATGACTGAAGTGGGAGATGTGCATCTTAAATCAGCTGTGCAGGTCGGTGGCCGTGTCTGACACGTCATGTAGAGTATGACATCATGTATGAAGCAGCAGAACAAATCTTGCAGTGATGGATAATCACTATAGTAGATATGAAGAAGAGACCCGAGACAATGCAGCTGGAAGAAGTTGGAAAAAGACAAAAATATGGAGACGGACAAAAACATAAAGGTTAGAGTGGAAACATCCATAAAACAACAAGGTGAGAAGAACCGAAGCAGAACTCTGAAAGGATGGAGACAATCCCTCTTCCTAATGCCTGACACACTAATAAAAGGCCATTTCTGAATTATTTGACAAACCGTCAGCAGGAGCTTTCAAGTAATCAGACAGCTTTTTAGTTAAGAATTATGTTGGAGACATTATAAAGAATCCATTTAGCAAAACATGTTCTGCAGTGAATGGACCAAAACTTTGATGATTCACCTTTCAGTCATTCATCAGTGTTTGTGTGGTTAGAAAGAAAAAAGCTGAAAGTCTTCTATGCATTATTCAGATCACATAATTCTTTTCACTGCTGTATCATTTTATTGCAAAATCACAAGGCATGACAAATCCCAGGCTGCAGGAAATCTTATAAAACCATCATCATACTTCAAAATAAACAGCTTTTCTCTCTTTGGGCAGACGGTTGAACAAAGATGTAACGTCCTGGTAATCCATCTGGAAACATGAACGTTACAAAGGTCCAGATTCTTCTAATTTTATTACAAACTTTTTACTAAAATGAGGTAAATGGGGTAAAAATTACAAGGTGAAAACAAAGAAATTCCAGTAATATTTTTTCTACTTTAGCAGCATGTATTTCAACATTTTATCATTCTGAGTGAAAGTTGTGTGTAAATTGGATGAGATTCTTATAAAACGCTGATGTCAGCACTTAAAGGCGCGCTGCCTCCAGGAGCAGCTGAGAAACGAGGAGCTCCTGTGAATCAATCATGGAGGAATGGGCTCTGCGGTGACGCAGAAAGCATACAGTTCTGTCCATAAATCGTCATGAGTGTACATGGACGCGTTATGTGACCATATGTCTCATGGCCTTGTGATTTTACTCACGCTTCACACTCCTGATCATATATCTCACTACATATGATTGTGTTTTACGCTCTCTGAGCACCAGGTTTAAAGATAAAGAGTTAAAAAGATGCTGCTGAGCTTCTTTGTCTCTTTGATGGGTGTGCACTGAACACACTCCTCCAGCTGCAGATCACATGTGATGGAACATGTTCCATCATCATCACGTATGTCCTGTCTGACCAGGAAACTTCATACCAAAGACACAGTTTCCTTGTATTTTAATGACGTTAGCTAGCTAACAGCTGTTCACTGTGGAGCAGATGATTAGCGCTGTTGACCTGCAGGATGGTTCTAGCATGAGACACTACGTGCACAGAGAACATGCACGTTGGTTCATATCAAGCTGCCCAGTAGACGTGATTGTTAGTGTGTTTGTTTATCTCTGGATGGACGCCATGATGTTTCTCACCTCTCGACCAGTTACTAAAACCAGGTTCCATCAATAAGTGGGTCTTCATGTAGATGGAGGGAGTCGTTGATCTGAGTCTGTGTCAGACTGTAAACGGATCTGTTACATCATTTCAACAAACGGTAGCACACACGTAAACGTTTGGTGGTGATAAACTACATGTGGTAGCCACAGTGGCCCCGGGGCCAGCGGGCCCTCTGACCACCCCCTTACAGGCAGACAGGTGAAGGACAGGTAACAAGGCTGCACTCAGTGTTTAACAGATCTTTGTATTCTCCTGGTGATCAAACAGAACCAACAGTCTGTAGAACCTCAGAAAACCCAGAGGATTAAAATAATATTAAAAACATGTTGAAACTTGTTTTTCACATCAGAGTCTGTTGATTTCTGTTCGTCTGTTATTTCCATAAAGATTTGGACCTTTTGAATCTGTGTTCCTCCTGTAGAACTCTAAGGTACTGAAACAGAACACGCCAAATCCTTAAATCTTTTAGATTTTAGGTTCATTTAAACATTATCTACCCCCCCCCCCGGTGAACCCCCTGGAGACACGGGCTCCCTGCGACCATGAACAGGAACAAGCAGGTTCAGACTGAATTATTTCAACATTCTGCATGTTTAATACAGACGGTACTGATCTGGAACCTGCTGGTACATGAAGCTCAGTGCTCTGAGTGGAACACATACATGTGTATGAACACATACATGTACTTTTCTCTCTCGTATACATATATAATACATCTAACTCAGGGGTTTTATATAGAAACTTTCTGTAGTTAAATGAAGGTAATAAATCAGACTGTTTCTGTTGCCTCGTCTGAACAGCACAGCTTGTACCTGAATCATCTGATCGCAGCAGTCGTGACCAAAATGTGTGTTAGTCACACCCCCCCCATTCCAAGGCCGTCTCCCTCCACACAAGTTTTATGTGTTTAATAAACTTATTGAAAATATATTTAAATGTGTCGAGGTAACGATCTTCTTTTCTTTCTGCATCTTCTCACTCGTCTCTTTGATCTGTCTCCATCTGCTTCTGTCTCCATCGTCCTGCAGGGGATGAAGTGGTTCAGCATTATGTCCCTCAGCAGCAAATGGAGTAAGAGGAGGATTAGAAGGAGGAGCAGTCGTAGCAGTGGAAGTGATGGCGTGCTGCTCTCCTTGGCCCTCCTGGCGGCGGTGACCATGATGGCTGACCCAGCGATGGCGCAGAAGCAACGAACCGGAGGCGGTTCAGAGAAAGTGCCGGTCCTGAACATTGCGGTGATCCTGGGACGCACGCGCTACATCTCTGACCGGGACATCCGGGCCCTGTGGAGCAAGGAGGACCCCATCGACGTCAACGTGGTCACACTGCTGGTCAACGAGACAGACCCGAAGAGCATCATCACCCACATGTGCGATCTGATGTCAGGGACCAAGATCCACGGCGTGGTGTTCGGGGATGGCACTGACCAAGAGGCCATCGCCCAGATTTTGGATTTTATTTCCTCACAGACGCTCATCCCCATTTTGGGCATTCATGGAGGGTCGTCCATGATCATGGCTGACAAGGTGAGTGAGATTCAACCGATTTACTGAGAGACGAGCGGCAGCCAGTGAGGCGGGTGGATGATGGAGTGACTGGATGAATAAAGATTCAGTTTGAAGTTGTTTGTAAAATGCTGATACTGGTCAGACATGTTGGGTTAGAAACATGAGGTAAGTGTCATCAGGAACCAGCTGGAGTATTTAACAAACAGGTGAAGATGAAGGGGCGAGGAAGAGGAAGGTTATCTGTAAAAGAAGGAATCATGAAGGAGTTTGTGATGTTAA
>SSNP01000022.1:4542874-4562873 GCA_006937955.1 Pachypanchax playfairii | reverse complement strand
ACACACACACGCACACCCGCACACACACACGCACACACACACACGCACGTACACACACACATACACGCACACACACACACACACACGCTCACACATACACACACACATACACATGCCACACACACACACACACAAACACATACACGCACACACACACGCTCACACATACACACACACATACACATGCACACACACACACACGCTCACACATACACACACACATACACACATACACACGCACGCACTCGCACACACGCGCACACGCACACACATGCATGTACATACACACACACACACACACTCATACACACACACACACGCTCACACATACACACACACATACACATGCACACACACACACACACACAAACACATACACGCACACACACACGCTCACACATACACACACACATACACATGCACACACACACACACGCTCACACATACACACACACATACACACATACACACGCACGCACTCGCACACACGCGCGCACACACACACATGCACGTACATACACACATACACGCACACACACACGCTCACACATACACATGCACATACACATACACATACATGCACGCACACATACACATACACATGCATGCACACATGCACACACACACCCACACACACAGCTGAGAGATGAGACAGATTCTTCTGTGGACAGTCCGGTTGTTGATCCGGGACGTGGACAGTCAGATGTGATACACTGTGTTTAACTGCTGTGTGTTTGTTGTTCAGTTCAATAACTCCTAAACCTCAGATGGGCTGGACAGTAGCCCCGCCCCCATCCCGCCCCCCCCCTCTCTGGTACTTTGCCAGTGAACAGATTGTTCATTTGGACACAGTTGGAACATGGACGACCTTTTCCAGTTGAGACTGACTGTTAGTGACACCTGTCTGTACACTGAGCTGATCCTCGTACCTCTCGTTGTCTCACGGCCTGTTTCACTGACATACTTGGAAGTTACTCATAAAAAAAGAAAATAATAATTATTGTTTTTTTGCAGCTATTGTTTCTAATTACAGCAGAGTCTGAAGCTCTGATGATGTCACGTGTTACTGTTGTGATTAAAACCAAGAACTCGTCTAGTTACACAGTGAGACAGGGAACAACCCCAGTGAACTCTGGGTATTTATTTGATCTATAAATGTTATAAATCTTCAGCACTAGAGTTTATAATATATAATCTTGTGTCCTATACGCACTATCCGTCTCATATGTCTCCAGATTTTAATGTTTATCAGTACAGTGATGAAAAAAGACGAGTTTAAAGCAGAAACACGCAGACAGCTGCATCAGTGGAAACACGCCATCACACCTCGTCTTCCATGACAACTTGGCTTCATTTCTGTAAACAAATTACTCGAACATGACATGCTTTGTTACTGCTGATGTTCTGTTACGTAACACTCGGAAGCTTCTTCCCTCTCAGTTATTCTGAAGGTTTGTCTTTAGTTAAAAATCACAAGCTGCATTCAAACAATAATCTCTTACTTCCACTGCAGGTTTTACACCAATTAGAAACCAGCAGGTTGTGAGTCTTTCTTTATTTAAAGTACTTTAAATACTTAGTACTACTGTGGTAATATGTTATTGAGCCATATGACACTTTTCTGTGAGGAGCCGAGGAGAGAAGGAGAGAAGTGAAGGGAAGGGCAGAGGAAGAAAGGAGGTGATGACGGAGACGAAGGAGAGAGAGATAATCCCTCATCTTGACCAGCGGTGATGTTGAACAGGGATTACAGAACCAGCAGCTCTGGACCCGCTTCGCTTCAGAAACACACCTTTACTGTTTCTCTTACACTGAAACATCACATTACTTTTTATTTATTTATTAAATTCTGAATTTCAGTTCAATTAAAACAATTTTAGATATTAAAATCTGTTTATAATGAAGAGATTTTGTTTTTATTCATAAAGAATTTAAACAGTGATTTAGTTTTTTGACTCCAGGAACATTTTTAACTTTATAAAAATGAATCTAGTGTTGGTTAATAAATGTGCTAAAAGTTAAATGCTACTGTTGTTTGTTCAGAAGAATCAACATTCGGTTAAATTCAGGTTGGAGTTTTGGTTGTTTTATGATCAGTTATTTACTAATTATATATCTATAATAAACAGATCAATACCTGGAAGTGGATGAAGTTTAATGTTTTACTTTCAGACAACAGAGTGAAAGTTGTCAGATTTAAGTTTATACATACAGGGTTAATAGAACGTGTCTCTGTGTTCTTCATCTAGAACAGACTGATAGATCCCGACCTGCTAACGTTCTGCTGTGGGTTTAGAACACAGTCTGGGTGTTTAGGGTTCTACAGTTCTACCTTCATCTCCTTAATGTTCCTGGTTTATCAGCTGTTGATGTCCTCAGCTCAGATGTTTGTCCTTTGCATAGAGGCAGATTCTTGCTGTGCTCATGTGGAACCAGGTCCATGTAGACCTCCTGAGAACCGTCTGATGCTTCACATCCTTTTTACGTCTGGATCCCCCCCCCCCCCACCACCACCACCCTGCTTGTTAATTAGATAAATGTTGCTGCGTCTCCTCGTGTTTGTCCCTTCCATACGTCTCTCGCCCTGCGCTGAATAATGCACACTTGCTTGTAATGAAAAGAATACATTATTGATTAGAGAAAGAATGATCTTTTCTTAGCTGGAGTCTTAAACAGTTCAGCTGGATTATACAACCCTAACAACAGCCCGCTCCACGATGACCCCCCCCCTCGGGAAAAAAAACATTTTATATGAGCGTTTTTGTTCAATTTAGTGCAATTGGTTTGTTTTATTCCTGCGGTCTTGCTGCCCTTTGGAGTCATTGTGTTGTTATTTATTTATCAGCTGTAATTGTGTGGGTGGAGGTCTACGCTGCTTTGCTGATTGGAGTCGTGTATTTCTCATGCTAAATGATTATTGACTTGCTCAAAGGTCACGAATGGAAAATGTTTGTCACAAACACTTAATTTTTTTTGTTGTTTTTTGACCTTTTCTGCTCAACATCAGCACTGCCTGTTGACTCTCACTGAATGACGTCCTCTACTGCTGCTCATGGTGCTTTTTAAAAACACCTAATAAATCAAATTACTGCAGCACAAAATGTCTGTTGTTGTTTTACCTTATGAAAAAAATCCCCAAACAAAACAGCTGTAGAGTAAAACAAACGCTTAAAGAGTCAGAAACTGTGATGTGTTTCTGCTTCTGGTGGTGAATCTGAACCCAGAGCAACTTCAAAACCAACAAATATTTCATTATAAAATAAATAATATTGTTTTAGATGAATGGGATGTTCTTCTCTCTGTACAGAAGGGCAGAATCTCTCCATGTAGCTCCTCCAGGCTGTTTAATTATGATCCAATAAAAAAAGAAATGACGGACGTGACAGGGAAAGAAGGGAAAGTACTACCTTAACAAGTTGTTTTGTTACTTCTTCTACAACAACTAACTAGTCACAACTATTAGAGGAAGCTGTAACCACAGGTCGACGACAGAGTTATCTGGAACACGAGTTTCCTCGCTGCACAATAAGTGACAAAAACAAGCAGCAGATACTTTTCTGGAACATGCCTCGAGTCGTCTGAGTAGTTTGTTATTTTGAGTTTTTGCACTTTAACAGGGGAAAATAAGCTATTTTCTGTCACTACTACCATTTTCTCAGAAAACACCTCGTACAAAAAAAACATTAATATCTTCCTTTTTCTTTAAACTTAAGGCTCATTGTCTTTCCAAACACTCAGACTCATGATATTAAGATTTAATTAGAGCAAAACTGCAGTTTAAATAATACAATATTTTTGAGAAGCTTCTATTTGATTCTTTTATTAAAATAATAATAATAATAATAATAATAATAATAATAATAATAAAATGGACACTTGTCACCTGCAGTAAATGGATTCTCCACTAGAGGGCGTGTATATGATTCAATACAGCAAATTTTCTGAAAGTACTAAAACTATTAAATAAATGTATTAGATATGGTACAATTTGCATTAACTGATCTCTTTTTATCTTAAGAAATTATTTACATTTTATGAAACAGGAAAGTGATTTAAATCCATAAAACCATGAACATACTGTTTGTAATATAAAAACTAGATTTACCTCCAGGTCTGAAAATGACAGCCATTGTGAAAGTTTTTAAAATTAGCATTCCAACTACTGACCAGGAAATATAATTTTAGTTATAAATATGTTTTATGAAACAAGTAATTAAAAATAAATTCAACCAACCAAAAAAAACCCTAATATATTAATTTGGAACAAAAAAACTGCTTCTTGCTTAAAAGAAAATAATGTAACTGTATTGAAAAATGTTAAATTTAGATTTCCCTACATGGTTTGTAAATATTTCATGTCACAGCAACAGTAATAAATCATTTAACAAAGATTAAAGTCAGAGCGTTTATCTTAGTAGTTTTTTACGACAGCAGTTATTGTATAAATTCCATCTCACATGAGGACGATATTTCCAGTGAAACAGAAACGTCGTGTTTAAACACTGGAAGAGCGCCGGCCACCGGCTACTTCCTGGTTCTACGACAGGGACCGGCTGCGGTTGTAAAAAGGGAATCCCTCCATCACACTCAATGTTTCCATCCACATGTTGTACCCGCACCGCCACACTGTTTATGTAATCTATGGATTCATAGTGGAGAAACGTATTCATCAGTCAATCAGGGATTTTTACATGATCATTTATATTTAAGCTTTTTTCTGTCCGTTGCAGCTGGTGGCAAAAAGAAAAAAGTTCATTTTATTTAATGAGTTTCTAATATATCAATTACTGCATGAACCTGATGTAACAGCCAACGTTAATGTAGTAGAGTTGTGGGTGTGTTGTGTTACAGTGATCAAAGGACATTATTCATCCATCCCTGTTGTCTCCCCTCGGGGGGGTCTGATTTCTCTCTCTCACACACACACACACACACACACACACACACACACACACACACACACACTCGTCTGTGGTGTTTGTTGCCGCTCGCTCGTGTCAGACAACAAGAGAGGGAGGGAGTGAGAGACTGAAGATTAGGTAACATTTCAATGAAATTATTTCAGAGTTTGTCCAATTACCGCACGAAGGCGTTTGTTTTTATTTAAATCACGTCGCCCTTTAAAGAGATTGTTCACATCCTTTGAAGTGGGTTCTGAAGGTTATGTAGAATTAATACGGTGTCTCGTTGAAGGACTTCAGTTTGGAGAGTTTGATTCTGACTGGATTGATGAAAGGCTGCACGGTGGTGCAGTGGGTAGTGCTGTTGACTAGCCGTGAGAAGGTCTTGGGTTTGAAACCTGTCCAAGTCCTTTATGTATGGACTTTACGTGTTTTCCTTGTGCACGTTTGGGTTTTCTCTGGTTTCCTCCCACATACCAACAACATACATGAGGGTAATCAGTCTGAGTGTGACTGGTTGTTTGTCTCTGTGTGGCTCTGTGATGGACCCACTGCACCACCGTGCAGCCTGCAGTTACCTTCAGCCCTGATGTTGAGACTGTCGGGCCTGCTGACACATCATGGTTCTGCAGACTGGGCTGCATGCGGCTCATATAGTCCCATTTCAGTGAACATACGGTATCAATATTCAGCCCTGAAGATAATTTATTTTTGTGTCTTTATAATTGGTGGAGAAGAAGAGCGTAGCGCAGTAGCACCACCTGAGTGTCCTCAGTGAGAGTCTCATGGGAACACTTTACTTGTTAGGCCCATTCAGATTGGATTGTACGTGCATTGTGTTTGTGCACGTATGTGACTGTAAACACAAAAACACTTAGGGTGTGTGTGTGCAAGCGTGAACATCTACTGGATGTTTGTGTGNTAAAAATAAATTCAACCAACCATTTGAAAAAAAACCCCTAATATATTAATTTGGAACAAAAAAACTGCTTCTTGCTTAAAAGAAAATAATGTAACTGTATTGAAAAATTTTAAATTTAGATTTCCCTACATGGTTTGTAAATATTTCATGTCACAGCAACAGTAATAAATCATTTAACAAAGATTAAAGTCAGAGCGTTTATCTTAGTAGTTTTTTACGACAGCAGTTATTGTATAAATTCCATCTCACATGAGGACGATATTTCCAGTGAAACAGAAACGTCGTGTTTAAACACTGGAAGAGCGCCGGCCACCGGCTACTTCCTGGTTCTACGACAGGGACCGGCTGCGGTTGTAAAAAGGGAATCCCTCCATCACACTCAATGTTTCCATCCACATGTTGTACCCGCACCGCCACACTGTTTATGTAATCTATGGATTCATAGTGGAGAAACGTATTCATCAGTCAATCAGGGATTTTTACATGATCATTTATATTTAAGCTTTTTTCTGTCCGTTGCAGCTGGTGGCAAAAAGAAAAAAGTTCATTTTATTTAATGACTTTCTAATATATCAATTACTGCATGAACCTGATGTAACAGCCAACGTTAATGTAGTAGAGTTGTGGGTGTGTTGTGTTACAGTGATCAAAGGACATTATTCATCCATCCCTGTTGTCTCCCCTCGGGGGGGTCTGATTTCTCTCTCTCTCTNGTCTCTTATACACATCTACTTGATTGGTTTCCTCATTTGAATCGGCGGCGCCGCCTCGCCTGCCAATCCCTCTGAGACGAGAATGGAAAGAAATGATTGTTCAGGTTTGTGTGGCGCTGATGAGCTCCATGAATTCATCACATTACACAATGAGCCTGTACTTAAATCTGTTATGTGCCCAGATCAAAGAGGCATCAGCAGCAGAGACGGCTGCACGCGTAGAAAAATGATTCACATCTTAAAGAAATTCAATTATTTGTATTTAATGAATCCTGATAAAAGGTAAAGTAGGTCAGTTAAGTGTTGGATCTAATGGAGCTGTAGCTGAAGGGAAATAACACATGAAGGTGTGAATATCAACCTGATCCAACACCATTAACACAATCTATAAACCAACTATTAATTCTGCTTATGGAAAAGTGATTCCCCCCCAAACTCTCTGAACAAGGTGAAAACAAACGATTATCTCGATCTGCTGCTCGACTCCGAGACACGAACCAACCAGGAAACACTCCGGTGGGTAAACGCGTCATGTGGTTTATTACACTCACTAGAAACCATCAAAGCAGCTGTTACTGGTACACACACACACACATACACACGCACGCACTCGCACACACGCGCGCACGCACACACATGCATGTACATACACATACACGCACACACACACGCTCACACATACACATGCACACACACACACAAACACATACACGCACTCACACACACGCGCGCACGCACACACATGCATGTACATACACACACACACATACACACACACACACACACACACACACACACACACACACACACACACACACACACACACACACACACACACACACACACTCGTCTGTGGTGTTTGTTGCCGCTCGCTCGTGTCAGACAACAAGAGAGGGAGGGAGTGAGAGACTGAAGATTAGGTAACATTTCAATGAAATTATTTCAGAGTTTGTCCAATTACCGCACGAAGGCGTTTGTTTTTATTTAAATCACGTCGCCCTTTAAAGAGATTGTTCACATCCTTTGAAGTGGGTTCTGAAGGTTATGTAGAATTAATACGGTGTCTCGTTGAAGGACTTCAGTTTGGAGAGTTTGATTCTGACTGGATTGATGAAAGGCTGCACGGTGGTGCAGTGGGTAGTGCTGTTGACTAGCCGTGAGAAGGTCTTGGGTTTGAAACCTGTCCAAGTCCTTTATGTATGGACTTTACGTGTTTTCCTTGTGCACGTTTGGGTTTTCTCTGGTTTCCTCCCACATACCAACAACATACATGAGGGTAATCAGTCTGAGTGTGACTGGTTGTTTGTCTCTGTGTGGCTCTGTGATGGACCCACTGCACCACCGTGCAGCCTGCAGTTACCTTCAGCCCTGATGTTGAGACTGTCGGGCCTGCTGACACATCATGGTTCTGCAGACTGGGCTGCATGCGGCTCATATAGTCCCATTTCAGTGAACATACGGTATCAATATTCAGCCCTGAAGATAATTTATTTTTGTGTCTTTATAATTGGTGGAGAAGAAGAGCGTAGCGCAGTAGCACCACCTGAGTGTCCTCAGTGAGAGTCTCATGGGAACACTTTACTTGTTAGGCCCATTCAGATTGGATTGTACGTGCATTGTGTTTGTGCACGTATGTGACTGTAAACACAAAAACACTTAGGGTGTGTGTGTGCAAGCGTGAACATCTACTGGATGTTTGTGTGAGAACATTCCGATATCTAGATTCAGCTGTCTGCAGGATGAGAAATGGCCTTTCGCTGCATAAAGAGGAATCGATGGGATGGATATGAGGGACCAGAGGAAATAGAGCTGTTAGCCCAAACTAGGAGTGTGTTTCCCCTTTTCTTCTCCGTCTAACTCCTCCGTCGAGCTCTCCCTAGTGACACATGTTGGAAGTTTCTGTTTACGGTTCACAGTTTCAGCCATACCGTGCATATCAAGTTCTCGTCTGCTCTGTATAATGAATGTCTTCTTGCCTTTTTCTCTGCGCAGAGCTTCAAATTAGCCGCAGGAACAGTAGCAATTTATGCAGAGATTGCAGCAGCACCTATGCACCGAGGGACACGGTGAAAACCTACGTTCACAGCTGCATATTAAAAGTTTGGCTGAGGTATAACAAACACAAACCAAAGCCTCCACTTCCTCTCTTAAAGGGAAAGAAACTAAGTGACAAGCAATACAGTAAAATAAATTAATTTTGTTGAAATACTCGTCTCCTCGAGACATTTGCTTTAGTCTGTAATCTCCTTACACTCTTCATCTTGCATTTTATCCTTGTGCTGCTACTTAATTTTCCTCTTTCTCGAAGTGACTCCACATTCTCTCTGTCAATCTTCCTCCCGCTGTGAACGAGGCTTCGCTAATGTTCAGCCTCGGTTCAGTATCTTTTTTTTTTATTGGCTTGCAACATGCACAAACTGATTTGGCTGTAATGTGTGTGTTTGCATGCGATGAGTGTTTGGCAGCAACACGATGGCCTCTTCAAACAACTTGTTTGAAGCGGGTGTCATTACTACTGCAGAGGTATATATCTGCACGAGTCTCTCTGTGGTGTTACAGCCATGAACAAACAGCATCGCACTAATCCTCTAGTCTGTTTGTGTTCCTGTGAACTGACTGTAAAACTAAAGGGATTCTCTTCATGCCAGTTGCAACTTTAAATCACAAACATTAGCATATGTAAGAAAAACATGTTTTTCAAATGTGCAGATGTTTCTTCTTAATTGGAAACATATTTTAGCAGAACATTCTAAACAGAGTAGAAGAAGAGACCCAGAACTCTGACGGAGAAGTCATTTGGTTGTTTTGTTTCAGACTATATTATTACCATCTGCTGTCATTCCTAATCCTGAGACACACACATGAATATAAACACTCCTCCCTCAGGGGCGCTGACATGAGAGCTTATTTGTTGACACAAAAACACGTTTGTAGCGCTAAACGTGTGAATCTACTGATTCCATCCACCGTGACAATCAAATGTGGAGCGTAGACTGACGACTTGTTTAGGAGATACAGAGATTTGGATGGTGTGTGTAAAATTCCCACCTTCACACACCTGCAGCTTCCGAGTCGTGATATTTATTGGTAAGAATTCCCTCTGGGGTTGGATGTGAAGTGGAGGAGAAACCTGGAGTTCTGTTTGTGTCATGGAGATGGACACAACAGATTAGGACTTCGCTGAAGTAAAGATGACTAGAAGCTGAAATGTAGCGTGGAACCCAGGGTAGAACCACCACTCCTCCTCGTAGAAACGAGTCCACTGAGGTGGACGGATGGACAAGTTCACAAAAAGTTTTACCTTCTTCCGAATACATATTGTTTTTTGTTGTCTTTTATTTCTTTTAGTTTGTTTTCTAATGTAAAACTGTACCAACATCTACAGAGTCATGAATCAAAATACAAACAAACTGAATATTTACCTGAGAAAAGTGTTGAATCCCAAAGAGCTGCTTGTCTTTATCTCAGAACTGTTTTTGGTTTTTCGCTCCTCATGAACAACCATGGACGTAGTTTTAGGGGGGGACACAGGGGACATGTCCCCTGCACTTTTTCAAAAGGCCGTTTTGGTCCCCTGTACTCTGCAACTGTCCAAAAACAATTTTTCGCTACATTAAACAGAGATGGGTTGAGCACTAGGACCAAGCAGAAAACGGCCGCTCAAGCTGAAGCCCGCCTCCCCTAGTTTAGCCCGCCTACCAGTTCCTCTTGTGTGATTGGCTGTTTCTGCTGTCACTCCCCCTTTCCTGTTTGCACACTGCAGACAGACAGACCGGTGTGGTAGCAAGCTAACCTGCGGTCAGGAGTGCTGTGCAACTGTCGTTTGGCCGGCGTTTGGGTTTATGATGTCACAGAGAAAAAAAGGCGACATAAGAGACTTTTTTAGAAGTCAAACTGTAAGTTACTCAAAGAAATGTGTTCCAGCCGTCCTTCAACACCTTCACTGGGTCCATAAAGCAGCGTGTCCACCTTTATAGCCTCATCATGTAAAAAAGCTCACAATAATCTTGAAACATGTATTCCTTTAGTGTAAGTGCTGATAAATAAAATGTATTATTATTATCAAAAAGGTAAAAATACCATGTAAATTAATTTATGTTTATTTATCTAAACTTGTGATTATTGTGCAATTATATATTTTTTCTCTATAACTCATCTAAGTTGATGATCGTTGCATCCCAAATTGTCCCAAAAACACTTCTGTCCCCCCCACCTCTGAAATCAAAATTTCGTCCATGTGAACAACCTTTAGTTATCGTTAGTTAACATATCAGTTCCTGGTTTTATCAGCTGACGCGGTTCCCTGTAGATAATTCTCAGATCCCAACGGTGTCGGCTCACATGAATCTAAAGTAGTTTGAAGGCGTACCAAGAGACTTGTGTGTGAAAGGGGGTAATGTAGAGACAGTTCCAGGTTTTGAGTTGTCTTTCTGGGGTCTGTGTCACTGTTTTGTTATGAATCACCTAAATGTCTTACTTGGTATGTTCCTTGTTTTGTTTAGCAACCTGTGATTTATGTTCTGTGGATCTCCTGCTGGACCTTTTAGTTTTATTAATAGTTTATTATTGTGTTTATGCTCTTGAGTCTGCGTTCAGGTTTTCTCCACCACTGCAGCTCACAGTGTGAGGAATGATTGTCTTTGCACCATGACTTTGTGCTTCATTTAAAATTCCTGCACCAAAACAGGAGAAAAGCAGTTTAAATGTGCAGCTTCTTCCTCTGGGAATCAGGTGTTCATTCCCTGAATCTTAGAGTCTCGTTAAAAGTCTGAATGGTTTGCGGGTACCGCACATCTGGCTGCAGATGCTGCGACTGTTGAATCTTTGTTTTGACTCAGATAAATTCTACTGAAGAATAATTATGTTTTTAAAAGCCTCTTAAATTTCAGTGTATTTGTACTAGTTTTCTTTTACATTCAATTTTTATAATTATGTAAATTGTACTTGGTGCTAACGGTATTAGCTAATGAGAATTAATGAAACAGCTTGTGTTGGAGGGTCGCCGTGGTGTAGTCCACTGGCTTGTTTCTGCTATTTTTAACCAATGAGATCTTTTCTTTTACATCCTTTGAGATTTAAATTGAAATCTACCTGCTGGAGGTCAGACAATCAATTTAGGCCTGATCCAATGAAAAAAGATGGATCTTCCTGTCCTCACATAGTTTTAGAAAATAGAATAAAAGAAGATACTAAGATAAAGTGGCTTTCAAATAAATGAAGTCATTGAAAAATAATTCACTAAAAAACCAGAACAAAGAAAACCAACAACAACAAAAAAGACTGCAGCATCGTATTCTGTCAGGTCTTCTTTTATTCCTCCTCACCGCGTCTTCTCATCTGCATTTCTCATCTAATCTGGAAAATCTATCCGTCCTCCGCTCTCCCTCTTTTTCCATTAGGTCTGCTGTTAAGTGTTTGAAGATCGCAGTGAGAGATTTCCACCTCGTATCAAAGCTGTGTCAAAAAGGCTTGGCAGCAACTGCACCCCGCGCTCAGTTTCCACACCTGTGCACACACACCACTTAACAAAGCCAGTAACGTCCGTGCGTGTTGCTGCTGCAGCTCCCAGGTGCTCCATGCACTGTTCTCTTCCTTTAGGCCTCTATTTTCCTGCATTTATTTCCCTATTTTTTCAAATTCTGACTTAAAAGTGCATCTCAGTCATGCATATTTATAGTGTGAACGCCAAGCACGCTAACACAGCACGCTCGTGCAGAGATGCTGTAGCAACCTTACTCTGCAGTTTCTGCTGCAAGCAATCACGTTAGATTGGAGCCTGCTTGCTGCTCACTGTGAACAGTGGAGCTTCTCTGGCACAGCAACACAATTCCATTAAAACGGAGTGCCGTGTCTCCGTTAGCGCTCGCCCTGCTCGGCGCTGCAGCATGTGTGGGGAAGTGAGCTGTGTTAAAAGACAGAGAACGTAGAGACGCAGGCGGTAAGAGTGACATGAATTAAATATCCCTTCGATGAGCCTCTCTTGTTCCACTCGCCTCTCCATTATGACGGAAAGCCTCGTGGAGCATGAAGTCAATCTTAATTGTTCTGAAGTACCGAGCTACACGGGCTGTAGTGTGGATGGATAGATGGATGGGATGGGTGGAGGGGAGAGGAGAGGGGGGGTTGAATTGGAAGAATGTCCCAAGTGTGAGAGGAGAGAACAGGCTGTGAGCACTGTGTGTGTGTGTGTGTGTGTGTGTGTGTGGGGGGGGGGGGGGGGGGCTCTCAGGAAAATGGCGTTCTTCATGTTTTATTGGTACACGGTTTATTTGTCTCTCTCTCCGGTTCTTTTCCCGTCTAACGTTCCTCCGGCACTTTGCTCTAAAAACTTTGAGTGAAGAACAAGGACTCTGCGTTGCATCCATTAACATGAAAGACTACTTACCGGGTCTTGTTGACCCTAAAAGAATTCTAAGAGTCTTTATGTTGACATCTGCTGAAAGGTGCACACGCTTCACATCTGGAACATGGAAAACTTTTGACCCTTTGTAGAACATTCATATATCCTGGGGGTGGGGGTCCTCATGTATCCTATATGTGATAAATAATTTCAGATTCCATCGAGGCTCGCTGTGACTGGTGTCGATTCACACATCCGTACAGAACCTCAGAATCAGTGGATTTTAAAACTATAGTAAAGATTTGTTGTGTGAAACTGAGCGGTTCATCTTCAACTTCCAGTTTCATCAGTCAGTAGAAGATGCTTGGAGATGATCTACAGCTGACAGAGTTTCTCTTGGACAATCTTTTTAGTTTTACAATAACTTCATATCAAAGAATTTTTATTTATACACATTTAATTTAAAAAATTTACAACTTGCATATTTTTTATCCAAAAACGTTTAGTCCAAAATATTAATGTTATAAACATGTAAAATTTCATATTTAGTTTGAAGACATTGAGGACCAGATGGAGATGATCCCAGGGCCACTTCTGGCCCTCAACCCACTCCTTTCCTGTTTTTGCTTTTGCTGCTTGTCACAACTTTTATATCACAAAGATTTAAAGTGGCATTTTTAGATATTCAGAGCAAATAATGGTCCATGTTGTATGACATTGTAAAGCGCATCATATGTTCTGAGTTAAAATGACAGCTACATGATTTCCAAAGGGTTTACAGTTGGTTTAACTGGTAACAAATACATCCATCTACATCCATTTCCTACTTGAAACGCTACAGAAAATGACATTTTTTTAGTCCAGACTATTTTTAGTTTTCAGGTCACTTTGCAACTTGTCTCAGCACTCTTGCTTCTATTTAACTGCAGAGTCCTTAATATGTGGCCCTTAAAGTGTCTCGTCTCATCATGTAACTGACATAGTGTGGTGAGCTCTTTCGCTTTTGTATCACGACGTTGTGGGATTAAGTCGACTTCGACGATAGCGGGACGAGAACGAGGGAGTGAGTCAACATCTTCCTCCTTGAGAGAGAGAAAGAAAACGGAGCCGGAACCAAACCTGAGAAAAGCTGATGGGCTTTTAGAAAATAGCTCTTTAATTAAGTTGATAGTTCGGCTATTAGCGATAAGGATTTTGCTGAGAGTTTGCACCCTATTATGTTCCCCATATTGCAAACTGTTATTACTGTATGCAAACACAGTTAATGCTGAAAGACCCTGAGCTCATTCATTACCAGAAATTTGCTGGACTTTTGTTTTTTGGGTTTTTGTTTTTTTGTCCTCTGTTGCAGTTTTACTGACTGAGATTTATTTAAAAACTCGTCTGAATGGCTCTATATTTGTATAATCAGCTGATATATTTATCAGTCGTGTGCTTGTTGCAGGCCAAACACGCTACAGTGACTTTACAGCATTTTAGTTGAGCACATCTGGCAGCTGCAGCTGGAAATTAGGTTTGCGAGGGTTGAGACTAAGCTGACGCAACGGCGATTTGGCTCATGAACCCCCCAAAAGGAGCAGAGGGGCACTAAAACGCTTCATTGAACTAAAAGAAAGTGCAGAGTCAGGAGATCATTTGGTTCTTTGTTGTGACGCGTCGTCAGAATCATAGAAATCCTTTCTAATAAAATAATCCAGATTTCAGACGTTATTATTCTCTGATGTTCTGAGCTTCTTCTTTAGCAGTGTCTTTTCCTGATTACCTCATCTTCATCTCCGTCTGTCCAGTCTTTTTATTCAGCCCATCCTCTCCAGCCTCTTTTTGGGAGGAGGGATATGCAGCAAGACATGTGGGAAGGATTTAAAAATAACCACCAGAGAAAGAATAGATGGAATATGAAGGGAAGGTGGGGTGGATGAAAAGAGGGACGCTTTCAGGGTCAACGTTGACAAATGGGTGTACGGCGTTAGCTGGAGCTCCGGGGACGACCGACAGTTAGGTCAGTGTTCCCTAAGGGGAGCAGGGAAATGGGGTTTTTACCTGCCGAAACTCGACGAGGGAGAGAGAGAGCGAGAGAGAGACAATACAGGGGAGCAGAACAAAAAGAGAGAGATGGGGGTTTTATCTTTTTTTGGCAGCCACAGGGTTTTACCTTCACTCCCTTATTATTCAGAGATAGATAACAGGAGGTGGATTCTCACTATGCAGCTAGCAGCAGAATCCACTTCAAACTGATTTTAACATCTAATTTTTAAAACTAAATCCTGTGACGAGCTGAACATCATGTTGTTCAGCAGATGAAGAACGGTGACGCTAACAGAAACAATAAGCATGTAATAATTCAGATCTGTTGAAGATCCTTCTGTGGAGGTAGTTTGACTTTTGCAGGTTAGTTTAGATTAAAGTAACAATTAATGAAGCTGCTGTTATAAAACATCTAAAACTGTCTGATAAACCTTCTGACCTCAGAGTTGTTCCACTGAACAGGAAGTGTCTCATATAACTTGATGTTAACTGTAATGGTAATTCCTCCAGGAAATGACTTAGATTTTTATTTAAATAATTGTGAAGTGAGAAACTCTACTGAACTATGATGTCACAGTTTTAATGATCCACTTTAGAACTAGTTCAGCTGTGATCATCCATTAACTCATCCAATCAGAATTCACCAAACTGAGGTTGTTCAAAGATCCAACAGGTAACAGTTAGTTGTTCATCACCTTTATACAACATATATTTATCACATCGAAGGTGAAACGAGCTTGACAGATAACACATGATGATTCGCTCACCACTGGATCACATGATCCACGATGGATCTCTGGGCCAGATGTGTTAGTAGGTTTGGTTAAAACCTTTTCCTCTGATTCTCCAGGTTAAATAGTTTTAATCTGGTAGTTTATTTTAACTAGCGTTAGTTATTTTAACTACTGTGGGATCAATAAAAGCTGTTTTCTAACAGACGTGACCTTCATCTGTCGTTCTGTAACTTCTACAAAGATGAGAAATGGAAACTGGAAGATTTTCCTTTTCAGCACAGCAATTATACACGTGAACTTTTATATTTATACACTTGTTTCTCCAGTACATCAACTTTTTGTCCTTAGAGTGAACCTTTTTCACCATTCAGGTAAACCCCCGCTCTGCGATGGCTCAGGTAAGCAGTCCTTGAAAAGAGGTGATGCTTTCTTCTCTTGTGCAATAAGCCCACGGTCTGCCTGGCCAACCCTGCCTCTCTGAATACCCACGCTGCCGTCAGAACACAAGGAGATCTGGTTTGTTATTAAACGGTTTGAATGAACTGAAATCTCTGACTTTTCAATGGCTCGTCTCCGAGGGGTTTGACAAAGAGTCACGACGAGGTGAAGTTCTGCTGTTGTGTTTGTGCGCATCGCTTTTGTGCATCAGCTGGTTCGTGTGGGTGCAACTTGATAAAATGTTTTTTTCTTTGTAAGGTGAGTGTGCATGTGTGTGTTTGAGATGTTAGCTTAGTTCAACCTTGACAAGGGAAAAAGAAAGTGAGAGAGAGCGAGCGAGCACTGCTGGAGCACTAAGAAATATGCTTTAACAGAAAAGAGACACAAACAAAAGCAGTGGAGATGGAAAGTATTTGCCTCATCCAAACAGAAACGGAACACTTTCACTTCAACACCACAAACTGAAATGTGCACAAGCCAAGAAGAAAGTACATTTTTTCAGTTATTAGGATTCATGTTCAAGGATTTAGTGAAAGTCAAGCTGAGATGAACAACGACGTGACAAATTACTTAATCATTATTTATGTAATATTTATTTGTGGACCTCATCAGAACCAAGTTTGTTTTTAGTGCGTCGTCACACTTGCTGCTCATCAGGACTCAAGTCAGGTGCATTTGTTGAGCAGCAGCTGTAAGATTTATAGAACATGAACATGTTGAAACCTTTACAAAAGTTTTAAACTTCTTCCCTCTCACCTCACCAGAACTTTAGACAAGAGACAGAAAGGAGATGTGAGACAACTTTAGACAGATGAAACTAAACTGTGACTGAGAAAATCAAGATAAACTGTGAAAAAGGCACTTTGTGACTAAACTGCACTAATATTCCAAACTGTATCATTTCAGTGGGATTCTACAACAAAATTATGTTTTCAGCCAGTCGCTGCTCAGTAAAACTTGACATCTTGTTGATGGATCATGACTTGATCTGAACACAGAACACTCAGAACACAGAAATAAACATCTGATAAAACAATTCAAAATCTCTGTCTCTTGTATTTAATCATTACTTTCATGTTTATGTGTGTGAATGCATCTCTGTTACAAGCCATTGTCCAGGTGTTGCAGGCCACACACCTTGTTTGGTCTGTCCACCTCTAACATACACATGCACACTTTAAGCACACTAAGTTACAGCTAAAGATTAAGAGCTCCCTCATTTAACTGTGGCCTCCCTGCAGTATACTGGTGGTAATTTATTACTGTTTCCAAACGCATTCACACACATAAATGATGGCTTTGCAGTGCTGTCACTGCAGAGCAAGGCCATTTAGCATTCTACTCAGAGCATCTGTGCTTCACAGCTACAATATATGTGTGTGTGTGTGCAAGATTTTCCTCCAGGACTCAATGTGTGTATTTAATAGCTACAAACAAATTGAGTTATATTAACAAAGTGCAGGAACATAATGTTTTATGTTTCATTTCAAACTTTGCTCTGGATTCTGAGACATGATGAAGCGCAAAAAGACATAAAAACAAACTTCAGTGTTAAAGGAGAAGAAAGATATTTTGATGTGGGTTATGTGGAAATCTCAGAAATCCCTCAGAAATCCCAGACTGTAAAAACAGAAACAAGTTCTAACAAGCTGGTCCAAGTAGTCGGAACCAAAATGAATTACTGCGTCTTTAAATAAAAGTTTGACGTCAGTTTTTAAAAATCTTCTTTTGGCTGTAAACGTCACATCACATGGTGATTTACTAGAGTTCTAGATTTCTCAACTGCAGAAATTAAAGAAGCTAGTCAGATATATGCTATCTACATGCTACCAACACACAATCTACACGCTGAAACAATCACAATTTTTAAAAAATTATGTTAAAATTCCAGATTTTAAAAAAAGTTTTCAAGTTCGTCGGTAAAAAAACATGGTTACATCGAATGGCTACTTCATCGATAATCTGTTATGTTTTCATTTTTCAAGGCGCATTGAACGCACCACCAGTATCTTGTGTCGTGCCGTTTTTTTTAACGTTCGTCGGGTGGCGCGCGCACTGCGCAGGTGTAGTTTCACAACCGCAAAATGGAGGGAAACAAAGCAACAGGTGAGGAGGACATATGTCAGTCTGAAGACATACAAGTCCAAAGTTCGGAAAGGCTTAGGATTTAACAGGAAACAAATGAAAACTTAATGAGACTCATATTTGCGAACAGTGTCGCGCTACCGTTAGCAGCTAGCAGTTAGACGAACATGGCGGCATGGCACGGATTCCTCGGACAGGCTCCCGTTAACTCTCCCCCCGGATGTTACTGGTTCTCATTCATCAACAACCAGCAGCAGCAAAACTGGTGAGAGAAACTAACACATGTAATGCTGTTGTTAGTGATTTAGTGTTTGTTGGGAATAAAACAATTGTTTGTACAATGAAATCAATTTCTTTTAACTTAAATTTGATTATTTGAAAACAATAAAATATCAAATACATCCTTCACAGAGAAAAAGAGGAAAAATAATTGTGACGTTTAAATACTACATCGTATTTAAAACAGATTTGGGTTTGTAATTTTTTTTTAACTGTCCAAAATCATAAATTGCATCAAAATAAATGTATCTGTATAAAGTCAAATTATTATCAAATTATGACTAAATCATCAGCAGAGATGAATGTATGAAACCATATCAGCTGAGGGTTTCGTTATGTCAGTGTATCATATCGTTTTTAGTGTATTGAGATACGAATGGAATCGACCTCGGTAGGATTCACGTCCTTACATTCTACACCTCAGAACCTGGACTGAAACTTTAAAGCTCCTTCATTTTCACACAAAACAAAACAAGTTAATGATCGACTAAAAGTTTTAAATGAACCAAAAATCTTTGAAAAGATGTTTAAAGTGTTCGGGGTGTTTTGTCACATGTGTCAGGGGAACACGATTGGATTCGAATTTGCTCCTGTAGAACATCTGGGAACATCTGCGATACATTAAATTATATTTTCTCACCAAAGAAACCTGAACAACTGCACGGAGCAGAGGGACGAGACTGCACAGATGTCAGCGGCGCCATCCTGCACATTGATTTCACTTTGTCATATTTAACTTACACAGCAGACCCAGTTCATCACAAACACTCAGAGCTCGAATTCTTCAACACAAATCAGATTGAGCCCGGTGTTTCATCTGCCCCACCTCAGCAGCTCGTCCGACCAGCGAGTGCAGACGAAACCCTGGGCTGGATCCTGCTCCTTGTCCTGGTCCGAGCTGTGGAAGGACTTCAGAAACAGGATCTGTGTTCTTTATAGAGGTCTGCATCACACCGAGAGGACGTTAAAGACCCCGTTAATTCATGCAGAAAATGTTCTCAACAAATTTGTTTCATTAAAAGAAAATCGATCTTTTCTATCATAAACACCCGAGTTAAAACACAACAGCTTCCCATGTCGGGCCACTAGGGCTCCCCAAAACGATGGATGACTAACGTGTTGCTGTTTTGAGATGCAATAATGGCGCCATCATGGGCCCCAACCACAATCCTTGATTTTATTTGCGTTTTCTAATAATTAGAAAAATTAAATTGTCCAGATGAGACAGAAATGAAAAGCACATAAAAAATTGTACAGTTCTGACCAGGTAGCATCTGGTTTCATTACGTTGGTGTTTTACCACTGCAGTCTACTTCCTGTGTGTGCGTGTGTGGCTGAGTCAGTGTGTTTGAAAGAAAGTCACACACATAGAAAGTATCAGTGTGTTGAAGAGGGTCAGTTTTTTTCAAGGCCGTTTCTTAGCTTGTAGTCAAATTTTCTTGGCAACATGGTGTATCAATGTGTGTTTGTGTGTGTGTGCACGAGTGTGTGCATGTGCGTGTGACATTTCTGTTCCCCTGGCTCGTAATCTATCTGCTCCCTCGGGGTCATCGGCAGGTGGT
>SSNP01000022.1:4517221-4540077 GCA_006937955.1 Pachypanchax playfairii | reverse complement strand
TTCTATTTTGGTTTCATCTGACCATATGATGTTCTCCCAATCCTCTTCTGGATCATCCAAATGCTCTCTAGCAAACCGCAGACGGGCCTGGACGTGTCCTGGCTTCAGCAGGGGGACACGTCTGACACTGCAGGATTTGAGTCCCTGGCGGCGTAGTGTGTTACTGATGGTAGCCTTTGTTACTTTGGTCCCAGCTCTCTGCAGGTCATTCACTAGGTCCCTCCGTGTGGTTCTGGGATTTTTGCTCACCGTTCTTGTGATCATTTTGACCCCACGGGGTGAGATCTTGCGTGGAGCCCCAGATCGAGGGAGATTATCAGTGGTCTTGTATGTCTTCCATTTTCTAATAATTGCTCCCACAGTTGATTTCTTCACACCAAGCTGCTTACCTATTGCAGATTCAGTCTTCCCAGCCTGGTGAAGGTCTACAATTTTGTTTCTGGTGTCCTTTGACAGCTCTTTGGTCTTGGCCATAGTGGAGTTTGGAGCGTGACTGTTTGAGGTTGTGGACAGGTGTCTTTTATACTGATAACGAGTTCACACAGGTGCCATTAATACAGGTAACGAGTGGAGGACCGAGGAGCCTCTTAAAGAAGTTACAGGTCTGTGAAAGCCAGAAATCTTACTTGTTTGTAGGTGACCAAATACTTATTTTCCACCAGAATTTGCAAATAAATTCTTTAAAAATCAGACAATGTGATTTTCTGGATTTTTTTTCCTCATTTTGTCTCTCATAGTTGAGGTATACCTATGATGAAAATTACAGGCCTCTCTGATCTTTTTAAGTGGGAGAACTTACACAATTGGTGGCTGACTAAATACTTTTTTGCCCCACTGTATCTTCTAGGGTTTGGACTGGGCTAGTCTCAGACTCTGTTCCTCAGACATTGTACAAACAAACCGAGTACTGATGCAAAAAGAAACATTGTGGTGTAAATGATCCGCAGTGAGCAACTCACTACACAAACATTCTTCATTGGAATGCAGACAATCGACATCGTCTTCTGCTGGTTGTCTTGAGCGAAGCCCTGTAATAATGCATTGTAGGGCAGTTCCACAGAGACCAGGATCAATTCCACAGCATTGCAGGCAGTGGGGTTCTGGCTTTTCCATTGATTAGAATGTCACTGAGTGGCAGCGATGGGCTGAGGAGGAGAGGAAGGCTGTGAGGGTTTCCCTGATCACTCCATCATGTTTCATCTCAATGCTCCAGTCTTTCTTTTCTTCCTTTTCTCTGCTGTCTGACTCCCTCCATCTTGACCTGCTCTCTCTCTCCTGTGCTGAAGGTCTACAGTGGAATCAGGTCTTATCTGGGTCTGACTGTGTCTCTGAGTTTGGAGGCTGCTGGAAGTGATGCAGCAGAATGAGAAACATCTCACAGCCACACCCTTCAGTTTATAACATGATTCTGCTCTGAAACATTCACATCCTCCGGCGTGACACACTCACTCCCACCGAAGCACTTCCTGCTTCGCTCCTGCTCCCTCTCCGCCTACATCTTCATACTCCTGGCAGAGCTTCATCATCCTCATATCAAAACATCGCTCTGCTCTTGTAACCCAAGTAATTGATCCTCTGCTCTGGGGTTTTTATTTTCTTCCATTCTCTGTCAGAGCGCTGATGGTGAGAGAGATACAGAATTGTGAGTCGTTTTCTTTTAGTTTACCAGGGCGTGGAATAATTACTGAAGACGTTGTGGCTTCTTTGTTCTTATTGTTTTAAATACTGACCAGTCGAGTTTAACAACTAATGTCAGATAAATTACAGTGTTAGCAAATACATTGTTTTATGTTTTTTTATCTGTCTTTAAAGTTTAATTTAATTTAATAAAACTAAATTTTTAATAATTAGAATATATAAGAATGTTTTTAATAAGAACTTATAATAAATGTTTCTAAATGTGAGTGGAAATATTTACATAAATATCTAAACAATGAATATGAAACTAAAAAACACAATTACTTCATAAAACTCCACATGTTTAATATTTGTGTTGTCGTCTCTGCAGAGATTCTATATCTCTAAAAAACCAGACAAAAAGACTCAAGTTTCCTCTGAAGAGGTCGTCTGTCAAACTACAGGTTATTAAAATGTTTTATAAACTCGGAATGCTCCTTCAAACACAATCTCTTACTGAAAACGAAAAGCCTTCGGCTCTGAAACAAACCGTCCAAGAAATGACAAACCAATTAAACTCTCAGACCAAGAAGGGCATCAATCAGAGAGGTAACAGAAAGGGCTAAAGGTGTCCCCTGGAGGAGCTTCAGAGATCCAAAGCTCAGTCGAGGCTCCTTTTAAGATCTTTCCAAGCTGTACCGGCTCCAAAAATGGACTTTATGAAAGATAGTCGGAGCGGGAGGAAGGAGGGGCGCTGACTAGACCCTCAAACTAAAGTAAAACACAGTAAAACTTTCTCTCGCTCTCCATCTATACTTTTTGACTTCAGTGATCAGCTCTGTTATTCACCACTACAAACACACACAGGCCTGGCATACACACTTATTACTGATTGGATTGTTTGAGGTGTTTTTGTGAGGAAACTGCTGTATTAAAATGGTAGTTTCAAATACAACAAATAAAAAATTCTTAGGAGTAACTCCCCTTTTAAGTAAGTCTGTTTTAAATTAATAGAAGCTTTACAACAACCAGCAGATGTAAATGTAAAAATGGGATTGGTATCTTAAGCATCAGTACATTTTTGTATCTGTAAGTGTTGAATTCCAGTTGTATTTTTCATTTTATAAAATCTCTGAAGAAAGTTGATGGATTTGGCTTCCTGGTGCTACCAGCACCGTGGACAGCGCTCAGGGCGTCTCAGCCAATCAGAGAGCTGGATTTTACCACTGTTTCTGGGAAGCAGTTTAGAGATGAATAAGTCAATAGCAAACTTACATGAGCAAAACCCAAAAACTTAAAGTCTGACAGCAATGAGAGACACATTGTATGTAAAAAGACAACAATACTTAAGTACTTACGTTTTGATGTGTAATTTGTACGTGTGTTGTAAAAGCTGTTGTCTGCTAAAGTTCTGTAAATGTTTCCCTTTTAAGTCATGTGACTAAAATAAGATATTTAGAAAATAGGCCCATTTGATGAAAGTCCAATGTGTTTTTGCCCATTTGGGGCTTGAATGGTGTTTCAAGAAGGTCACTCCATCGTTCCTGTGAGTAATTATATCAGACCCACCAGAACCAAGACTCGACTTTTATTCATTCAGAATGCATTAAAGTAAATGAAAGAATAAGAAATAAACATGGTGAGAACGTCTTTCAGAGAAGAGAATAATAGGTCCCTCCATTGAAATGAATAGGAACCATCTCTGTCTACTCATGTTTAGGGTTGGTACCAATTAACACACACTGTCCACGTCACATGTCATTTTACATTAAAATGATTAAATCTGTCTCCCAGCAAACGTTCTGTACACACACTGACATGTTTTGTAGTTTATTTGTGTTACTGTGGGGTTGATAATTTCCTTCAAATGGACAGAGAGCGACTGAAATGTCCCCAGTGTTATTGTGTTTTATGTCCTGCAGCACCCAAAACACACACACACACACACACACACACTGTTGCATAATAATGAAAATATGCTTTCTAAAGGGTGCGCTGCATGTCCTCGTCGTCTGTTTCAGGATATCATCACTGTGTGCATGCATGCTCATAAAAAGGTCACTTTCAAATGAAATGAAGTAACAGGGACAATGAGAAGACACGGGTGGCAGGAGAGAAGCAAAGAGGTGAGGGATGGTGAAGGTGAGACGAGCAAGGCGACTGTTTCCAGGTGGAGCAGGAAGAATAAGAAACAGAGCAACAGATGTAGGGAAAATATTTCATTTTTATATTATTAAATGGTCCATTCAAGAATGTTAATAGCCTCGTGACTGGAACATGAATCTTTTTTGTTAAATCATAGTGAATTTGTCTAAAACTGCAGTGGACAGCAGGAGGGACATTTGCAGAAAGCGAGTGAAGTATTAAGTTCGTATTCTTCTAATAAAACACTAATTATGTGCCATTGTAACCTGTCCTTCAGATCTTGGCTGTGCTACTCAAACTGCAATCTATATTGTTCCTTTCTGTCTGTGTGAGTGCAGCTGTGTGAGTTTGACCCTTGGAGGTCATAAACCCTCAGGTAATTGCTCCATTAGGAAGACAAAGAGCTGCCCTCCTGGCTCAAACACAACTGTTCTCTCCAATTCATTCTCTTTTCTTTCCCGCCTCCCTCTGGTCCCCCCCGTCCCCCACCCCCGTCCCCCACCCCCGTCCCGCTCCGCTTGTCCGTCACCACGTCTCTACGTTTTTGCTCCCTGTGTGACACGCAGCCATGTATGACATAAAGAGACAGCAACAGGACAAGATGCGTCCTGTCAGCTGGCTCATCAATCTATCATGTGCAATTTCATCAGCCTGACCCACGAGTTCATGTGTGTGTTTCCTCGTGTGTGTGTGCATAAACAGGCGTGACCTCGCCGGCCTCGTGTTGGAGACAGTTATTAACCCTCTTACCCCCTTCTTGTTATCTCTCCCACCACTCATCTCTCGTGTGTATGTGTGTGTGTGTCCGTTCCTGATGCCATTCATCTTAATAACTCACTTGTTCTAAGTGAAGACCTGTTTGAGGAGGTGATTAGTGGAGTCAGTTTCACGTAATGTCTCATCGCACCACTTCCAGAAAAAAATATTTTAATTGCCTTTTAAATGTCAGTTTTTAAATTGTTTCTGTCTGGATTTAAACAGTCAGGATGAAAATATGTTCAATGAATCTGAAAAATAATATATGTAACAATCGCAGAATTTTTAGTTCCGTTAGACAGATTACATTTTATAAGTAACAATTGTAATTTTCAAACAAACATTTTTTAAATTTCTGGCCCCCAAAATAAATCCCTGAGAATAATAATGTTCTCTGTAAGATGTTTTTTGAGGCACATTTAAAGACTCTCACATGAATAAAAGATTAAATATATTTTATTTCAGTATTTGCAGCTCTCGTAATCTAAATAATTTACTGGTTTGATATTTGATTTGCTTCTTTCTGACTTCTCGATCATTTGCTGCACTTTTCCGTCATTTTCAGATTTTTTTTTTTTTTTTAACTATTTCTGAAAATATCTCTGACCACATTGTACTAACAGAAATGTTGAAATACCCACAATGCACCACATTAATAAGAAATCAAATTACAGGGAATAAATCTTTATGTACATGGATATTTTTGGGGCGGCAGGAGCTCAGGAGGTCAAACTGGTCGTCTTTTTACTGGAGGGTCACTGGTTCGAATCCCCACTTTGTCTGGACAATATTGCTTTGCTGTTGTGTCCTTGAGCAGGACACTTCACCCGCCTGCCTGTTTGGTGGTGGTCAGAGGGTCCGGTGGCTCCTGGCAGCTCCGTGTGTCCCAGCTGTGGAACAACATGTTTATCGCCACCAAACGTTTGAGTGCGTGAAGAACTTTGTGTTGTCTGACTTAAAACAAGCTACACAAGAACATGCCGTTTGCCATTTTCATTAGAATCATGTTTTCTTTTTGATGCTGTTTAGTTACAGTTATGGTTAAAGTTTAAAGATGGCAGAACAAATCTGTTGTTTTGGTTTAAAGGACACAAAGTTAAAGTGCTTCGTCATTAGTTTTGAAATGCATTACAGACACTGAAGAAAAGACTCACCAACATATCAGCAGGAGAATACATCCAGTTTTGTTTTGTACCTGTTATTATTTAACAGTTTAGCTGGAATCTAGAAGAAATGTATAAAAATTGGTTAATGATTGTTTCCTTGTGTTGGATTAGTTACTGACTCGCTGGCAGCAGCTGTTTCAGAACTTGTTCGCACAAATTTAATGTCATTTTGCTGTAATTCTTTATGAAAATAATAATAAGCTACATAGTAAATTAACTTAATGTTTTGTTTTAAGGTGATTGCTTGTCTCTATACCCCCCCCACCCCCCGTCCAGTGACAGCTAGAAAATGGATGGATGTTTAATAGTCAATTCTTTTTATGACACAGTTTTCTTTGTTGCTGCTCAGAGATTCTGCAGCAGATTAAAAAGTCTGATTGTGATTTTATGACAGAAAAAAATCCTCTCTTGCTGCTTTGTGCAGCAATAAAATGTCAGACAGAAAAGGAGAAAGAAATGGATAGAATAAAAAAGATAGTTGGTGATAAAACCCATCCAGGAGATCCACGCTCTTCATCTTAATGTCCGTAAGACTCGGCTTGGAAAATGGCTTTTACCAGGTCTGTTCAGCAGGTAGTTTTCATCTCCTCTTTAAAATTATTATTTTTCTTGAGAAGGGATCTTTTTATATAACTATATGTTTGTTGAATACAGCAGAAAGAGGAGTAAACATGATCACAACTCCTTCTTTTATTAGCCTGTGAGGGTGGAAACACAGAAAGTGACTGAGCTGGCTGAAAATGCTGCAGTGCTCGTCCGTGTTTGTGCGTCAGCCTCCACGTAACCCTGCATGCCAGCTTAAGACTGTTTCGCTGACTTGACTTTCTAAATACAATTACTTGAAGGAGTGTGTGTGAGCGAGTGTGTGTCAGAGTGTGAATGGGTAAATGAAAAAAAACCTTGCGAATAGTTGAAGCTCCTAATCTGTCTCACTCTTCTCGTGTGTGTGTGGCTGTTTTCTGTGTATGACATCACACGTTTCCCGGGTTACTGTGATGCATTTTATCAGGAATGAAAAAAGTTTGGGTTAAAACAGGAGAGTTGGTACAAATAACGTGGAAGGCATGAAAGAAGAAAATAAAAATTCAGATGGAGCAAGAAATGATATTCTGTTTGTTGCCCGAAGATCAAAGTCGCCTCATGCACGTCTCAAAGCTACGTTTGTCAGCAAAAAGGCAAAACATGCAGTGATTTTAAAAATGATTTATTAAAAAAGGGACACTGTGGCCTGAATAAACAATTGGTGCTGCAGCAGAAAGCAGAATTCCATCTCTGCTGGCTGATGTCACGGACGTATCTGTTAAAAATGTAACGTGTCATAATAACAGCTGTAAATGAGTCATTCTTACTCTTTAATTTTACTCTGTATATTATTAGATTTAAATTTAAAAGCCACCATTAATGACACGTCACATCTGGATGGATTATTACCTCACTAACTACCATGTGGCGTTGCTGACAACAGGAATAACTTTAATGTTATTAGAAATAATATTGATTAGCTTTAAAGACGTGATCACATTTTCCTTAAATTCTTTACAACATGTCGAAACAAAAAGCGTTTTACAGTGTGTTTCAGTTATAAACGGTTACACAACTCTTGGAATAATCTCACTTTGGATAAAACAGTTTAATGTCTGACAAGACTGACGAGCTAACAGTTAATCTGAACAAGATCAAAGACGATTGTTACTGTCTTAAAAAACAAATTCATCTCAAAAATATCCTTGAGGTTTTACATTATTATTACTTCATTTATTACAACATTATTACACTGTTATTTAGATCTAATTCATTAATTCAACATAAAAGGTAAATAGTCTCAGCTAGAGCAGCTAAATGTTGCACGTCACAAATTAACTTAAAATATCTGCTGATGTAATCGTGTAGTGTGAATTTCTACAGTAGGTTTATTAAGCGTTGTGATTAGATTTATTTTAAGACGGCAGCAGTCCAATTTGGTCTTGGCATCTCTCGCGCTGGCGATCAGCGTGCAAATCCTGTGAAAGCACATCTGTTTCTCCAAACTGAAGTTGTTCAGAGGGCTACCTTCCTCAGGTAAGATGTTGTTTATAACGTTTCCACATAAACAGACTTCAAAACATCTGAATTATTGCTTTTAAACCAAACCCAGAATTCCTTCAAATTTATGGATGATTAGCGCCTGGATGTTTATTTAGACAAATAAAAAGGAGTGAGTTTAATCTTCTAACGCTTTACGAACTGCAGTGGCCTGGAGGTAAAACACTGAAGCTTTCATTGGCTAAAAAGTGTCAATCAAAAGCCCACAAGGTGAGTACATCTTTTCTAAATCTAGGAGAGATGAAACTCAAGCTGATTGATCTGCCAGCAACATTCAAATTAATCAGCAGAGAAATTATAAAATAATATTTTCCTCTGAGTCTAAACATTATACAAGATTACATCATTTGCATCTTGGTCACGACTGTTTTCCTGATTATTACGAGGTGTTTATCAGAGTTTTGTTTATCGAGTATTGGCTGTTAGCTGCTGCTGTAACTGCACCTTAAAGTCAAACTGCTCAGCTTTGAAGTGAAAACACCAAATTACCGAGATTTAAAGCTCAGACAATAAAACCTGCAGCATCATGACGTATTTTCAACACAACAGACACTAAACCATTAGTCATCTTCCTATTTTATTCTGTGCTATAATGACTTGAAGAGACAGTTTTCAGGGAGTAAGCAATAATAATTTCTGCATTTATATATATATATATATATATATATATATATATATATTTATACTTTTGTAGCACTTTCTGTGACATGTAGCTATCAAATGAGCCAACGAAGCAGGTCAGTGTCAGCCTGCGGACTCACCTCAGGACTTACACATATACATACTGTACATATACAAGCACTGTACGTCCGTTTGAGTCATCATAATGACACACTGAATTTCTCTCGGAGGCTGTACAGACACACAAATGTGTTACGTCATCACATTCACCCGCGCAGAGGCTCACAGCATCACACGCAGACTTCTGCAGCATCCAAACTTGATCTGGAGGAAGAAGAGGTGCATCTTTGCTTCCACACCAACACAGTTTTACACTTTCTCTCAAGATGCAGCTGCAGTGAATCCACACTCTTCGATTTGTGTTTCACAATCAGTGCACTCGATTTCCCAGGGCGCACACACTCATACGCAGTGTAGCTGTGTGCGCACGCGTGTGCAGGAGTGTAATTCATGTAAACAGCATGAAATCAAAGAGAAGACAATCATGAGTGAGATGAAAGATGAAAAAGGTTCAGGAGAAGTCAGAGGGATCCAATAAGAGGAAGGGAGATAATGAGAGATTACAGCGCAGTGGAAGACAATGATAGATTGTGCAATTACATCTTTTCTTTTCACTCTTTCATGTGTTTGTTGTTTTAGTTTCTCCAATGAGACAGTAATTGTGAGATTTAGACAGTTTTCTGAGCTATTTTGGCAGCGTTTTCTATATTTAGGCTCATTGTGCTCAGATGAAAATTGAGCTAAATACACTGAAAAAGATGATGCGCATGACTCCAATGTTTGTGGTGTAAAATCCATTACAAGAGGAAGCAAAGCTGTCCGTCTCCAACGTCGGACCACCGTGTGTGTGTGTGTGTGTGTCTGTGTGTGTGTGTGTGTGTGTGTTGGGGGGGGGGGGACAAACCACCACTCCGTGACAAAGCCCCGGGGGAGTGGAGGTGACAGATGACATTTTCCAATGTGTTATCTTCCAAAGCTTCCCTTTCACATCCAGCACAGAGGTCACACCTCTAACATCTGCCAGACAGTTCTGCAAGAGTTCACAATTTTAGACGTGCCTGCCAGGGCCGCTGGGCCGAGCACCTACTTCCACACATTTGAGAAACATCTCATCCACTTCTTTATGTTCCTGTTTCCTTATTCTTTTACAAATATTTTGATGTTTTTTTCTTGAGTTCCCGAGGCTGCACCAAAAGTACTAAAATTAGCTGCTGCTTCCATCAGTGCTCGTAAATAGTCATCCAACATTTAGGTAAAGAACTCAGTAACTGATTGAAATGTGATGATTAATAAACAGTTATTTTAGAGATTGAAGTTTTTTTAGGCTTCCAACAGATAAAGTCTTGCTCCAACAGTTTGACTGTTAGCTTGTCAATCGGCTATCTGAAACTGGAACAGAAAAAAGTCATTTTATATTGTTTTGTTACTGTTACTGAACAAAGAAACTAATTTCCTCTATTAAAACTCAGAATTAATAGAAAACAAATATGTATGACAATGTTTAATCAATTTGGGAAAATTTCCTAGTTGATGCTCCACTTCGACAACCTGAACATGTTAAGGATCCAGTATCATCCCGCCGCCCAGCCCCACTATACTGTTTACAACATTTTATTTACACACAAGATCTAATAAACTCAATGCAACAACCTAAAGAACTATTAAGTAATTTTTTCAAAGCATTGTATTAGCATTAAAACTAAAAAAATATCTTAATAAAAGTTTTATTTTCTGTGAGGTCAACTACACAAGCAGCGTTTAGTTTTCATTCAGTTACTCTCTTCATTGAGTTTCTGAGTTTAAAATGCCGGATTCAGACAAAAGGATACAGAAAGAAAAAGCTTAAATCAACCCGAAGATATAAATTGAAAGGAAATTTAAAAATTAATACAGAATACCTTTAGTATTGATCACCAGTCCAGCCTTTCTTCTCTTAAATAATTCCTCATGAGCTATAAAGTTGTTTAAACTAGAAGAAATAAACATCTCACTTTACATTACGAGTAACATAAGTCTTGTTCGTGCTCTCCGGTGTTGAATTGGATCCTCTGCATCTACACTTTAATGGCTTGACTTGTTTAACTGAGGTAATTAAACTCACAAATACGCATTTCATTGTTCCCATCTTTATATCTAATGACTTCTAGGCTCACCATAGGTTGTACGTAAGGGGAAACTCAGGTTTTTAAAATGATGTTTAACTGTTGAATCATTTGTTTAATGTCTCCTTTGACTTTTGAGGGAGCGTTTCAAGGATAGAACAAACTCTAAGTGGATGTCTGCATCACAAAAATGAGGCTGTGGAGTTTGATAGATGGTCGCATTTAGCAGAGAGGCGAGGATGTACAAACTGCTGCTAAGTTGCATTATGGGAAAAATGTGGGATGCAGCATTTTTTGGAGCTTGCATCATACTTAAAGGGGGGATGAGCATATTGCAGCATCAGCAATACCCGTAAACTGTCAACTTCTTTTTTTTTTAACCATATAGATTCAGCTTGAATTTAAGTTACTTAAAAATTGCCTGGAGTTCCACATTTCACACACACCAAGTTATCATCATTTTAATTTCATCTTTTCCTTAACTTTTTAGCTTGTGTTGTTATCAATATGCTTTTGGCCTCCAATGATGAAGGTTAATAACCGTAAAGATTTTTCCAGTTTCAAAACTCATTTGGTGTTTCTAATCATACAGCTGAAGATTACAGACGTTACACCCCCAACCATAAAAAAATGTTTCTCATCTTTCTGATTTTCAACTTTTTCCAATTTCTACCATTTATTATCATTTCAAGCTCACATTTACAGTGGATCCACTCAGCACACACTGACACAGCTTTATTTAGATCAATGTAGAGATGGAGGTTCCTTAATGTATTCATCAGCACGTCCCAGCAGGAGATCCAGGTGTCAACCTATCTATTGGCATATTGTGGATTTAAGGTGTTTCAGAGTCAGCAGTCCTCTGTGCTCTCGGCTCTTCTGCATGAACACCATAACTGCTAAATCAACTCCTCTCTGAGAGCCTCTAAACCTCATACAGACACAGAGATGCATTAAATATATGTATAATATTAGCTAACGGCACACTGGAGAGTATAAAAATAAAGCTCTTTATTATTTAGACAAGTAGTGGGACCCTGGGACAGACAGTGAAGGGGAAGTGCTTCTCTTTTTACCCCCTCATCATCTCACCTTTTTCTTGTCTCAGCCCTTATTAAAACAAGAGCAGTAGATGTGAGGTCCTCGTTGCCTGTCATGACACGTGCGGACCATCTCAGGCTGTCCTGGGATCAGATTCATAACACTCATGAAGACCAGGAATCAGTCCAGGCAATATGAAACAAACAGTTTTGAAGGAAAGAAGACGATGTTATGGTTCACCATACCGCAGTGTTAGCTTTACAGCTAAACAGCAATCTAATTTTTCATCTTTTATTATAATAAGTTTAATAACTTGTGAATCTTAAAGATTTAGTTATTTGCAATGATGAAAAGCATTTTCAGGCTTTAGCCAAAGCAAAATTGCTGATGTCCTTGACTGCAATGTTTTTTCATTTCTAAATGTTGGATATTCTGTTGTGAGTGTTTCTTATTTATTAGACTGTGGACCAACAGGGTTTAGCTGAGGGGATGTAGTTTTCACTGTCCCACAAGTCCTTGAACTCTCAGCCTTGAAATTATAAAATATAAAACAAGTAAACTTGTAATGAAGTAAGAAAAGTTGTAATGGAACTTTATTTTATTCCAACAATTTTGCAAATATTTTAGTGACAACACCCGTTTTTGTATTTCAGGAAAAGATTTAAGTCATTTTTGCTTTAAAGGGTAATTAAAGGGTTCAGAAGACACCGTTTATCATGTAACATGTTAGATCGTCTACAAGTAAAAATAGTTTTAGCCTAATAGATTTTTAAAAAGCAGACTTATGGTGCATTCACACCGGCCCAACCGTCACAGTCAGAAACCTCAAGTTTACATGTAAAGTCTATGGTGGAGTTCGTCAGAGGAGCGTCAGAGTCTCTGCTTTGCTTTGTGAGTGTTAGTAGCGTCAACTTTCAAAGCTTTTCAAGCATTTCAGGCGTTGACGCTTGAAACGTGAGCAATTCAGAAGTTCAGCTAGCTAGACTTTTCTTGAAGCGGCAGGTTAATCAATCAGAGCGTCTCATTGTAGTGACATACCTGAATGAAGCAGGAAGTCGTCAAACAGGGTGCGGGACAGACGGAAGTAGCGCTGGAAGCTAACCTCATCCATATGTACAGTGGGGCAAAAAAGTATTTAGTCAGCCACCAATTGTGTAAGTTCTCCCACTTAAAAAGATCAGAGAGGCCTGTAATTTTCATCATAGGTATACCTCAACTATGAGAGACAAAATGAGGAAAAAAAATCCAGAAAATCACATTGTCTGATTTTTAAAGAATTTATTTGCAAATTATGGTGGAAAATAAGTATTTGGTCAATAACAAAAGTTAATCTCAATACTTTGTTATATAGCCTTTGTTGGCAATGACAGAGGTCAAACGTTTTCTGTAAGTCTTCACAAGGTTTTCACACACTGTTGCTGGTATTTTGGCCCATTCCTCCATGCAGATCTCCTCTAGAGCAGTGATGTTTTGGGGCTGACGCTGGGCAACACGGACTTTCAACTCCCTCCAGAGATTTTCTATGGGGTTGAGATCTGGAGACTGGCTAGGCCACTCCAGGACCTTGAAATGCTTCTTACGAAGCCACTCCTTCGTTGCCCGGGCGGTGTGTTTGGGATCATTGTCATGCTGAAAGACCCAGCCACGTCTCATTTTCAATGCCCTTGCTGATGGAAGGAGGTTTTCACTCAAAATCTTACGATACATGGCCCCATTCATTCTTTCCTTTACACGGATCAGTCGTCCTGGTCCCCTTGCAGAAAAACAGCCCCAAAGCATGATGTTTCCACCCCCATGCTTTACAGTAGGTATGGTGTTCTTTGGATCCAACTCAGCATTCTTTCCCCTCCAAACACGACAAGTTGAGTTTCTACCAAAAAGTTCTATTTTGGTTTCATCTGACCATATGATGTTCTCCCAATCCTCTTCTGGATCATCCAAATGCTCTCTAGCAAACCGCAGACGGGCCTGGACGTGTCCTGGCTTCAGCAGGGGGACACGTCTGGCACTGCAGGATTTGAGTCCCTGGCGGCGTAGTGTGTTACTGATGGTAGCCTTTGTTACTTTGGTCCCAGCTCTCTGCAGGTCATTCACTAGGTCCCTCCGTGTGGTTCTGGGATTTTTGCTCACCGTTCTTGTGATCATTTTGACCCCACGGGGTGAGATCTTGCGTGGAGCCCCAGATCGAGGGAGATTATCAGTGGTCTTGTATGTCTTCCATTTTCTAATAATTGCTCCCACAGTTGATTTCTTCACACCAAGCTGCTTACCTATTGCAGATTCAGTCTTCCCAGCCTGGTGAAGGTCTACAATTTTGTTTCTGGTGTCCTTTGACAGCTCTTTGGTCTTGGCCATAGTGGAGTTTGGAGCGTGACTGTTTGAGGTTGTGGACAGGTGTCTTTTATACTGATAACGAGTTCACACAGGTGCCATTAATACAGGTAACGAGTGGAGGACCGAGGAGCCTCTTAAAGAAGTTACAGGTCTGTGAAAGCCAGAAATCTTACTTGTTTGTAGGTGACCAAATACTTATTTTCCACCATAATTTGCAAATAAATTCTTTAAAAATCAGACAATGTGATTTTCTGGATTTTTTTCCCTCATTTTGTCTCTCATAGTTGAGGTATACCTATGATGAAAATTACAGGCCTCTCTGATCTTTTTAAGTGGGAGAACTTACACAATTGGTGGCTGACTAAATACTTTTTTGCCCCACTGTAGCTCCTGGAGCAAATGGTTTAACTCCTCAAAGTCAGAACGCATCTGAAGAATGGGGTGTATCCACAAACGGAGTAAATAAAGCCCAGCCACTCTCTCTATATGATCCGCCATAGCTCAGAACATCCGATAACAAAGGAAGCCCCGCCTACGCGCTCTTTTTAACGGTCAGCCGTTACAAGCTTCAACACCTATGTGCTTTAACTGGCAGGCGTTACAAGCTTCAAACTTGAAGCATTATGATTGTTGCTTGACGTTGAGAAAGCGGCCGGTGTGAATCACCATTATTGTTTTATTGATTATTATTTAAAATGCTAGGTCAGTACTGCCTGTTTTCTTCACATATTTTTATCTTTTTCCTAAAATACTGTATGTGTGAAACTCAAAGACCCGCCCGACCTGTTCGGATACAGACTGTAAACGTTCGTGCTGTCCGGTGGATGATGTGTGGGCGTAAATGTCTGGTTGTTTTTGGTGTTTATTGTTTGTGTCTGTGTGCGAATAAATGCGTATGATGGCAGTGTTGGTGGTAATGGAGTTAGTGAGAAAAACTCCACTGCTGGCCATGATATCAGCAGGGGTGTGAAAGCAAACAGTGGGAGTATGTGTTTATTCGTGTGTGTGTGGTGGTATGAATCTTGTAGAGTCTGGGGAATAACAATGTGAACACTTATCAACTTATATCAGCAGGAGTGCAAGAAAGACAAGAGAACCATTTAAAGAAAGGGCTTGAGATTTATGGAAACTAGAAACAGGAAAAAGAAATGGGCAGCTTTGCCTGTCTGAATGATAAAAGCTGGGATTGAAGGCTGATTAAATAGAAAAAAAAAGGTTTTAGAATGAAATGAAAGAAGAGAGAAACAGGAGAACAATATCAGGAGAAAAGAGTGACACAGGGGTAGAAGGCTAACGTAGAAAATAATAGATTGGAAGGTATGCAGGGCTGTTAATATTCTATGGTTAGGACAAAGTGACTGCAGGGATGGAAGGAAGAAACAAGGAGAATATTAAAAAGGTGTTCGAACAATGTAGTAAGAGATGGGTTAGATGAAATAAGTGCTGGTTTACATTCTGTTCATTTAGCAGCACCTGAAAGCAGTAAAGATGTAAAGCATGCAGAGAGGTAGATGTCCCCAAAGGATCAGTCTAAAATAACGTTTTTTATTAGACGACAGAGGTGTGAACTGAACTGGACCTCTGAAGGTCTGCTGAAATAAAGCTGAAATCCAGGTACCAAGTCTTTCTCTGGTGAGACAAACACAAAGCCACCATGTAATAATATGAAACCATTTACTGTTAAAGTTAAAAATCTTAAAACAAAATGCTTTAAACCAACACTAAGTAACTTTTCAACCTTCATGAAATAGTTTCATAACTTCTAATATCTGTATCGCTTTCACTGTCACTAAACAACTTTGAGGAGGATGGTGGGAACCCTGCCACACAAAAAACTACCAATGGATAGGCTGCTTTTCGGCATACGTCACTTCCCCTTTCCCCATTCGTCATAAACACGGAACTCAATGCGACCTGTTACGCGCAACTGCAGCTAACATGGCAGAAGCCCCGAAAAAACGAAAAGTTTTGTCTGAGGAGACAAAAAAAAATAAAAAGGGAGAGTAACCGGGGGCGGGGTGTTGCGGTACCAAACAGAAATTAAACGTTTCTTATTATCAACATCATCATAAAACACTGTTTAGCTACAATTAGATACATTACCTCGTCGCTATCCATCATTCACTCAGCCACTGAAAACCGAAATGTAATGTAGTTCAATCCAACTGCTGGCGGACGGGGTATCTGGATTTTACGACGCTACGCGCTGGTGCTCATGGGAAATGCAGGCTTCGTTCACGTAAAATAATACCGCTTTTGTCCAGTGGCGCCGCCAAAATAAACCTAAACTGAAAGTTCATAAGTACTGCTTTAAGATGTAAAAGATGTTTGAACAATTACATGATTATTACTGAAGCTGAACAAGGACCTGCTTAAAAATAAGAGCTAATAACTTGTTCTTTTGAGTTATAGACGTCAATATTAAAGTTTTTGTTGTCAATAATTATCAGAAATAAGGACAGTACTGCTGGCAGCTGAAATGCTATGGAACATCTATCAATGATCAATACATTATTATTAAAATAATTTCTATGTGTAGATTCTAAATAAAACAGGCTGTAGCTTAAAACCACTGATTTATGATGCATAATAATCACATTCTGGACATCTGGAGGAGAAATAAAACTAATGTGGTTATCCCAAGATAATAAAACAACTAACTCATGATGTCAAGAAAACTACATCTAAATAATTCCGTTCATTATAGCGTGATATGGGTCTTTTTCAGTTTTTGCTATATTTATCTTCCAATATTTTGTTTCAAGCTAAATCTTTATTCTTAAAATATAGATTAAATTCATTCCCTCTCAATTATCAGTTGGTTTAGTCCAAGTTGTGTCATGAGCCACTAGCATGCTAATCCGTCAGCATTTAGCCACAGAGATGAGAGAGGAAGTGAAAGTGTGTTTTTTTAAGGTGCTAAAACAGTAAGTGTCTCTGTCAGTGATTCAAACAGAACAAACATCTTTGCATAATAGAAGTAGAAGTTTATAAAAAATGGAAATGAAGTCCCTTCTTGCACATAAACATGGACACCTGCCTGGCGCATGTTTCAGCGTGTACAGCTGTGTTTTTACACTGAGAGGACATTTAAGCCACATTTGGGCCTAAAAAGTGAAAGTTTTGTAGATGTTATAGACGTTAGATTTTATATGAAGGTCTATAGCTGAAATAATTTGAATTAAAAAAAGAAAGGATTTTGCTTTGAGAGCTCCAACATCAAGCGCTGCGCTAACAGCAGCTATTATACAGCAGTCGCATCAAGGTCACTGCGTGCACAGAAGATGATTTTCCGCTGCAGAGTCACAATTTTGTAATTAATCGTATTATATCTTGCGTTGCCAGTTTATAATATAATCTGACTCCCTGCAACATGGACACTCTGACCGGCGTGTCGACGTCCTGACACCCCCACATTCTCTTAATACAAATCTGGTTATTCACAGATGTAATATGCTCTGCAGTTACTCAGATACACTGAGGACGACAGGCAGGTTGCACTTTCACTAAGACACTGTATGTTAAAATATAAAATATCATAATAAAATACTACTGAGAAACTGCAGAGGAGCAGAAAAACTGGAAAAGCTTTGAAAAAACGAGTCTCAGCTGAGTTACAAAAAACTCCATATTTCTATTATATTGTCTCTGCTTCTGTTTGCTATTTCTGTGCATTAGATGTCATGTTATGACATGTTTGTTGTTTTGTTTTTTGTATTTCTATATGTGAAAAAATACTGCAGCTTCCTAATTAAATTTCAGAACAGTATATTTTTTTAATTCACCATCTTTGATGAATAAAAAAAATGGCAGTGAGATCCACTGTACCCTCAGCATATGGACCCCTCCCCCCAAAAAAAAACAAATAAGGTAAAATTAATTCACATAATTAACTGGTCATATTAAAACTAAGGCCCTAGTCACATTGACAAGTATGAATGATGTGTTCTTATGAATCTCCTGTTTCCTTTAAAACCTGGAGTTTGTGAATGTTCGTGGAGGCTCTGTTTCCTACAGAGGTGGACAAGTCAGAAGGTGATCACCTCCAGATGGACGGTAACACCTTGTTGCATTTTGTTGCCCCACTAATCATGAAAAGCAGGTGTAATTTTATGGAAGTAACAATATTTTATTGTACATTTAAACATACTTTTAAACAGAAATAATGTAAACTCCAGAAATCTGGAAGCTGTTTATTCCACAAAAATCTTATAAGGATTCATACGTGCAGCTTTTATATGTAACAGAACATATAAATTATCCATGTTTAAAGATGTTCACCTGGTGACCTCACACAGACTGTTTCATGGTGTGTTTGTAGAAAATCTTGAACAAGACCATCGACCCATGAAGTTCTAAACAGGCTGCAAATGCTGGATTATTATAAGGCTGCGTTAAGGTGGCTGAAGGAAATGGTAAAAAAAACATTTGTGCCGGGCTTTAGACAAACAATGCAAACAAAACAACAAGTCAAAAAAATAAATATTTGTTTTTCAGTGAGCTTTGTGAACAAGTAGATTTTTTTAACTGGTCTGAGTCTGAAGAAACTGACATTAGATCTGATTAGCAGGTTTGATTGGGAACAGTTTAAAAAGTAGATTTGAGTCATTGTCAAACATTTTTAATCTCAGATGTTTCATACCAAAATGTCCTGATTGAATCCTGATATTTCATATTGAATTCTGATGTTTCACACAGAAACGTCCTGATGTTTTATACTCTCGTACAGCTGCAGTGGTGTCTGGTTTATTTGGGATGAGGATGGTGTCCTACATTACAGCTGCAGCCAGAAGGGCGGAGGGGACAAGCCGTGTTCATTCATTCAGCTTTAATGTTCAGCATAATCAGTTGGGCTGCACTAGTTTTATCACCTGAAAACCTCAGGGTTTGGTTTGTTTCTGGTTAGGTTGAACTTTCTACACACAGTTTGTGGTTGAATATCACGTCATGAATCAGCTCATAGCCACCAGCGCACCGCAGGAGCTCCCCCGTGTATGGCATCGAACCAGGAGACACGAGACTCGCATCTCACTCTGTGGTTACACAGAGAACCCAGGACAGCTTGTTGCGTGTGCCCACGTCCACGCGACGCAGATGTAGTGCTGGCTTCTTCTGAACATGTGCTGTGATTTGTTCTGGTGTGATGTGTGCAGTGTGTGGCCACATGTCTATAATTCATAAACATATGTGCCCCCCCCCCCACAAACACACACTTTGGAAATTATCCATAATTGATTCTCCATTCCCATCGTGGGTTAAGAGGACCATCTCTCTCCGTGACTCACTGCTGTGAGCGAGCGAGGGCTCTCCAGCATCTGGGTGTGTGAATGAGACTTGAAAGAGGCTGGAGAATGACTCCTAATGTGAGAGAAGAGCATGGCGCAGTGCAGTGTAAAGTGCAGTCTCTCCCTCTCTCTCTCCATCTCCCTCGCCTTCCTCGTGGGCTTCTCAGGGAAACAAAGGAGCTTTGCTCACCTCTCTCTCTCTCTCTCTCTCTCACTCATTCGCTCGCTCCTTACCACTTCCTCCCTCTTTATTCCTTTGGCTACAGTTCTTTCATTCTGTTTTATTTTACTCCTGCCTCTTCTCTCTCTTTTCTCTGCATTTCTCTGGCTGTTTTACTCAACAGCTAAAAATCAGTCCTCCAGCTTGGAACCACCAAACTGCTCCGAACAGACTCGCCAATAAGCTCAAATTATTTAATCATGTTTGTATTTTTCATTTATTTATAGAAATTTCTCAGATTTTACATTGTGTCATCTAATAAAAAAAGCAGAATTTTTCTAAAATCAGAATCAGCAATGAAAGTTCAGGAGAACTGGGTCATTCTCTGGTTCCCTTCACAGATCAGAAACATCTGTATGGTCCAGATGTTGCTTGAAGTAACCAGTAACACAAATATAAATATGTATTTGTTGTTAAAATATCTTTTTCAACATGTTGTTTATCGTGTGTTGGGATTAAAATGTGGGTTTTGGGAGAACTGCAAATAATTGCATTTTATTTTTAAAACTTCCAATCTTTGTTGGAATTGGATCCTCTCCAACAGTCGCAGCTCAATGAGATTAGCATTAACGACGTGTTTTTAGAAGTCACGTCATCGAGATCCAGTTGAGCTGCAACACTGAGGCAGCAGCCTTCGACTGTGTGTTCTAAACTTTATTTCTACTGGGTAAATTAAGACATAATCTTTATACATATAATATATAATTGCATTATTTTGAATAGTGGATGTCAGTGTTTCCTACATTAGGTCGCACAGCTGTATGGTAATTGTGTCATGCTAACAGCTACTCACAGCTGAGCCCATTCTAAAGCAAACATTCGCTGTTTAAAACAACTTCATATCAAACTTCCTAAGTAATTTGAGCAAACGGCTTCATATGTTTTTAATCTTGTATGAGGCAGTTGATAAACTTGTCACAGTTTTTTCAGCCAAACAACATCTGTGTTTCCGCGCAGCTGTGTGCACCGAGGCTGCTAATTGCATTTTCATCATTTCCAAACAACAATCACTGCAGACAGTAAAACTGAGTTATATCAAAAAGCAGGGACGGTGTCCCGTTTTCTCTGAGACAGATACTGATGGAGACCTGCTGGTTAGAAGCTAATCAGCGCTAGGAGATCTGGACCAGTAACTGAATGTTGGTTGTTAATGGTAGAAATGAATTAATCATCTACTGGACTGAAATGACCTGCAGTGTTTTGTGGTCAGTTCATTAAATAAAGTTCAGAATGTAAACTGATAAAACTTCCATTTGTATGAGTAAGCTGTGTACAGTGTACTCTTATCTACTGTAGGGTATAGGATTATTTACGGTATTAGGCAAGCCAAAATGGTTCCCAGCTATTGGCTGGTAGATGTAAACAAAATGCCAACGTCTGCCTGTCAAAATTATTATTTTATAATATATTACTTAAAATATCTTTTTTAAAGGAAATGCTGCAGAAGGCAAAAGCTGGTGCAAGAACATTTCAACCAGTTCTTTTTTTCGGTGTTTTGCGGCCTGGTTCAGGTGGTGTCGGCCCAAAAGTTGTGATTATGTACATATATGAATTTTTCTCTTTCAATAAAAGTGTGCAGAGCTAAAAAAATGTGTCAATCCTCCCATGGAGGTTTTACTTCAAGGTGAAAAAAAAACGGCGGCAGCTGTCTGCATGTTCGCCATAATTCACATCTTTGTGCCTTCACATTAATTAATAGAGGTAGTAGTAAAAAAGAGAGGAAATGAAAGATTGTGAAGGTGCGTATAGCGGTAGCTACACAGTGTTAGCTGTTACCATTCATGTTAGTGGATTTGTTTATTTACGTTCTCTTGTGGCAGTTAATGAATTCATGGACCGTTCACGCTACTTGTAAGCTGAGCACGCTCATGTCTTCACCCACGTCCCGCATTCTATTTCCACCGCTCAAGCGAGTCGTTCAGCGCTATACCGTACCGTACACTTGTTCGCTATGCCGATTTCGTTGGTGGAAAAGAGGCACAGGTGGACTAAACTGGGTGTCCTGGGGTCGAGTGGAGGAGCCAGGTCATGACCTGTTGTTAGATCAGGTAACTGGGAGGTGAATGTGAGTCCTGGTCATACAGTTACTGTCCTGATGAGGAACCGACTCCATCTGCTGTGCTCACACATCATTAAAACCACAGCTGGAGATGCACCTCTGCATGTTTGTGTCCCTCGTCCTGCTTCGTCTCATTGGGTCGGGGTCCAGATGCTGTAACAGCTCGAAGGACCAAAACTATAAAAACATAAATATCAACACAAGATGATATCAGACAGTCCTGGTTTTTCATCTCTTGGTTTTTATTGATAATGTCTCAGTTTGAAAATACATTTTTAGCCTTATTTGCCCCCCCCCCCATTGTTCTTTCTCTTCCCCTCTATCTCTCCCTCTCCCTCTCTCTCTCTCTCTTGCCTGCTGTCTCTGGATCTATTTTCTCTTTTCACTCACATTATCAGTCGTGTTCTCCTCTTTGTTTGTCGGTTTGTGTCACTGTTTACTTTCTTCTGCATCTATTTTTTATAAGCCACTCCCCTTTCTGCTCCTCTGGCCTAATTTTGGGGTTTTTGTCTGCACAGCCGTTGCAGGATTTTCAGATCACTCTGCCTTCTTGCAGCAGTGCTGCTGCAGCATCAATTCTGTGCACTTTAACACAAACTTCATGCTAACAATATTTATCAGAGCGTGATAATATTTATGTAGTGCTGTTTGGATTGTGCATTTAATGTAACAATCTGTCTGTTCTGCCTAATTCCGAATCAGAACCAGATTTATTTAGTCTCACACACACACACACACACACACACCCACAAGTGTGTTTTGTTATCCTTATGGGGACCGTCTATTGACTTCCATTGATTTTAGTAACTAGATTTATACCTAACCCAAACCCTTTTACTAACCTTAACCATTACTGATCTATAACTAACCCTAAGACTAACTAAAACTCTATTCACACCATACCTATAAACCTAACCCCTAACCCTAAAAAGGGGAGTCCCCCTCATGGGGACCAGGCTTCGGTCCCCACAAGAACCCTCGGACCCCAGAAAGATAGTAAAAGTCAGGAAACTGGTCCCCAGGAGGTCAGAAATACAAACCCACACACACACACACACACACACACACACACACACACACACACAAGTGTGTTTTGGTATCCTTATGGGGACCGTCCATTGACTTCCATTGATTTTAGTAACTAGATTTATACCTAACCCAAACCCTTTTACTAACCTTAACCATTACTGATCTATAACTAACCCTAAGACTAACTAAAACTCTATTCACACCATACCTATAAACCTAACCCCTAACCCTAAAAAGGGGAGTCCCCCCCATGGGGACCAGGCTTCGGTCCCCACAAGAACCCTCGGACCCCAGAAAGATAGTAAAAGTCAGGAAACTGGTCCCCAGGAGGTCAGAAAT
>SSNP01000022.1:4473012-4517170 GCA_006937955.1 Pachypanchax playfairii | reverse complement strand
CAGATTTATATACTCACACACACACACACACACACACACACACACACACACACACACACACACACACACACACACACACACACACACACACATACACACACACACAAGTGTGTTTTGGTATCCTTATGGGGACCGTCCATTGACTTCCATTGATTTTAGTAACTAGATTTATACCTAACCCAAACCGTTTTACTAACCTTAACCATTACTGATCTATAACTAACCCTAAGACTAACTAAAACTCTATTCACACCATACCTATAAACCTAACCCCTAACCCTAAAAAGGGGAGTCCCCCCCATGGGGACCAGGCTTCGGTCCCCACAAGAACCCTCGGACCCCAGAAAGATAGTAAAAGTCAGGAAACTGGTCCCCAGGAGGTCAGAAATACAAACACACACACACACACACACACACACACACACACAGGTTCTCATTAGTTCTTATAGACAGACATTAGACATAGAACACAGAACAGATGTTGCATGATTGTAAGTTGAATCTCTGTATAAGCAGCTGGTGGAAGTTGATTTTGATATTGTGGGATTTTTATGAAGGATTTAGGACTTTGATGATGAAATAAATGACCGTAAAATAGGATCAGAAAGTTTGTCTTTACTTATCAACCAAGTATTTGTTAGATTGTGTCATGTAAGCCTGAAGAAAATATTCACTTGTACAATATGTTTAAAAAAATGTATCAAGGAGAAAGTGATTTGATGAGAACTGATCAGCCAACCAATGGAGGAAATGAACGAGGTGCCAGTGTCAGACAACAAACATCTAAAACCATGAACGAAATGTACCACAGACAGAAGAGAAATTCATACTCAGCAAATAAAAGATTCACGCTTTTCAAAATAAAACAGGAAATGAAGAAAATATTAAATGAACTGGAAAAAACAAGAAACAAAAAATGAAATCAAGTCTTCAGTTGTTGAACTAAACCTATAGACCATGGCAGACAGTTCATTTTATTACAAGTCCAGTGGACTCAAAGAACAAGAGTCTCACTAAAAGTCAGGACCTCCTTATACTGGAGTTGGACACTGTTACACTCACCATCATCTCCAAGACCAATACGTTTGTTTCTGGTTTCTGTATCCTGAGACTTTCTCCTCAGCCCTCACCACTTTCTAAAAACCTTAAAGTTTGGCTTAAAGGCCTCCGAAAAATAAAATCCCAGCCCAGACCATTGTTTTGTTTGATTTCACAGCATCTGCATGTCAGAATGAAGCTTCCACCATCTGATAAAAAAACACTCCGTTTCACAGGGAGTTTCATGTCTGTTTATAAGCAACATTATGGATCAGTCGCACCTTGTCACCTGTTAAGAGGTGCAGTTTAAAAGATTGGAAGCACAATTATGGAGCAATAACATCTAATAAAGGCCATTTAATAGACCAGTGACATTCAGAACCAGAGGAGTTAATATGGACAGCAGCATAATGTCAGTTTAATTACTTAAATAAAAGAAACAGGCAGAAAAACAAGTAGTTTTCATATTGTAAGTGTTCATTCTTTCTATGTTTTGGTTATTAAAACAACACTATCATTAAAAAAAACTGTTTGTGCTGGTTTTGAAATATCAGAGGAATTAGCTGCCCTTCGTTTCATTTATATGTGGCCTCTTGTTTTAATCTCACATCTATAACAACCAGTTTCAGACTCAATCCCATGCTCTATTATTTCCTCCTGCAGTCATCTCCTCTGTAAATCGCACACACACACACACACACACACACACACACAGACAGGAGCCTTGTGGTATTTGTGCTGACTTTGCCGTTATCACAATTTCTGTATTGAATAGTTCACTGCAGACAGTGTGATGTGAACATGCACACGTATGAAGTTGTTTTCTGTTTATGTGTATTTGTGCAGTAATATACAAACATACTCACTTATATGTAAATATACTGTGTATATGTTGTTTATAAGATGCAAAGCAGTAAACGAGTCTCTGAGTACATCAATCCTTCATCCCTCGTTCGTCATCACTGCATGTTAATGACACCCGGAGCTGCTTGTTTCCATGAAGAAAGTGTCGCTGTGTTTTCATTTTGTAGGTGTAAAATCCAAGTGCCAGACAATTCACTAAAGTTACATTTTGGTTTCATGTCTGTCATATTTATGTGCTAAATATGTAACAACTTCCAGTCAAGCTGTGTTAGCGCCGAGGCTCAGGATGTCAAACCTGGAGAACATCCCTCTCTGTAGAATGGGAACAATTTTCTGGTCTCAGCACTATTTAAACTCCTGTAAGTCACTCTCACACTTGAACTTCAGACGATTTGCAGGGACTCGGTTCTGCAGTGGCCCATTAACACATATGCTCGACAGCAGGAGATTGTCAGGGTGGGGGGTGGGTCTCATTACCTGAATTATTCTGGAGTGGCACCTGGATGGAGCACGACGAGGCGAAGCACAGTGTGAATAGGACACTGCTGAAACTGCACTTGAGGAATGGTGGATATTTTTCCTGACATTTTTCTAATAAGGACTTTTCCATACGCTCCAGATTTATGTGCAAAAGTCTTAAATTATCCTCATTTCTTTGCAGTTTTGTTTCCAAGGAGCCAAAGTTTCTTGATCAAAAGTTCTTCAGTTCTTCTTCTGCTGTTATTGTTAAGCCATTTTACTCTTCTAAAAGCATTTTATACCAAACGCCACCAGTTCATTGCTTTGCACAGATAACAGTGAATTTCACCTCTTCTATTCCTAATGATAGTTGGTAAATAGAGAAAATAACAACCACCGTTAGAAGAGCAGGATGCCATAAATAACCAACCAAAACTTTATTTAGACTTGATTGACTGACAGGCTATTGTTTTAGGTTAGCAGTAGCTCAGGACAGCAGGTTGTCTGGTAATTGGAGGGTCACCTGTTTAAGTCCCCCCTCTGTCTGAAAAAGGTTATGTTCAGATGAGTGCATGCATGTTTACTCCTGATCTGGTGTTTGATAGATGGATGAATCACTCATAAAGGCCTGATAATCACAGCTCATTCATTCCACCTGCTGTCAAGTGAATCTTCTCTCCTCCAGTTCCAGATTATTGCTGTTTGCTTAAATATGAATTACTTTTGTGCTTTAAAGTTTGTTACTGATAATTAACTTAATGTGGACAGCTTAATATATTTAAAATTAAACAATTGATACAAAAAACAACTAAATAAAATAAATCCCAAAAAGAGAAAGTAACACAATTAACTACAATAGGTTAAGCACTTTTATGTATTTTGTATTTCTGAGCTGTGGTGCAGAGGAAGTTATGTTGCTGTAAACATCTTACACTTTTATATGAAATGACAAATGGAAAGGAAAAGGAAGAAAGAAACCGACTCTCAGAAAAATGACTGTTTGTATTGACTGTCCTGGAGGACCTCAGCTAAATGCTAATCAATAAACAGCTAATAACTCAAGGTAATAAATAGCAGCTAATAGTAGTCCAATCAGACAGCCAGGTGACGTGTCACAAAGCCAATATATTAGGTGCATTTGAATCCGCTTATAGCTGCCTGCTTGATTAATCACCTCAGCTAATACCTTTTAATAATTATTTATATGATAACATGTATATTGGCTGTTCTATAATCAGTAGAATAGAGCATTGTGCTGGCTGTGATTCTGTGTTCACATGCTGTTCGTATGTTTGCATACCTGCACTGCTTTGGTTTCTTTATGGGTGCAGGATCTCTCTGGGTCACTTCTCCCTCCCACATTCCCTCCTTAACTATTGCTGAAGCCACTGCAAGGCCTGAACGTGTTCCAAATGAAATTGCCGAAGCTGCAGCATAAGATATCTATCAAGGCTCAGCGGCATCGCGGGAGCAAAGAGCGCTTCTTATTAAATCACATTAGCCCCATCGATTTCTGTGTTGGCTTGCTTGACTTTTTGTCTCTTTCACCAAATGAGCTTTTAACTCCTGGCTCGCCGCAGCACTTCCTGCTGTGTTACAGTAGATGGCTCTGAATGTTACTGTACCTTAAAGCTTCCCAGGATGGCTGGAGGTGTTTTGGAGCATCAAGTTGTTTTTTGTCAGGATTTGAACTATTTTTATTATTTTTGCTGAACTTTAGTTAAAGTATTTGTAAACACAGAATGTCCTGCCAATGGTCAGAGCTTTACTAGTACTAAATCAGTTGAGTAGTCTAGTGTACATCATGTACAGGAAGTAGACACTTTATATATGTACACCTTGTTAATGTTGGTTAGACCTATTTTCTCACCAGAACTGCTTTAATCCTTTGTGGCATAGACTTAACAGGCTTTGGGAAACAGTCCTCAGATGTTGGTCCATGTTGACATTTTAGCATCACTCACTTGCTGCTGATTTGTCAGAAGTGCATCTGTGAGGAGAACTTTGTGTTCCACCACATCCTAAAGGTTCTGTGTTGGACTGAGGTCTGGAGACTGGAGGCTGCTGGAGTTCAGTGAATTCACTGTCATGTTCAAGACATCAGTTTGAGATGGTTTATCCTGTTGAAAGCAGCCAGATGAAGATGGAACACTGAGGTCATAAAGGGATGGACCTGGTCAGTAACATGACTCAGGTGTCCCACATCATGACACTACCACCACCAGCCTGACCTGCTGATACAAGACAGCAGGGATCCATTACTTCGGATGCTCAGTTTGTACTTTTTCATGTCCTTGTACCTAAACGCGTTGAGTTGCTGCCGTGTCATTGGCTATTTCAAACAGGTGAACCTAATAAAGCTGCAGGTGAGTGTAGTCATCCTGGTTAAATAGGACAAATGTAAATTAAGTTTGTTCTGAGCAGTGCTCAAACAGCTGCCTTTTACCTTGTATTTTTCCTGGATTATTCATTGACACTAATGCTCATGACCGTCTCCACAAATGGGTTCATGTATTTGCATTAAGAGCTAGCGATGACGCCTCTGGTGGGAGATTACGGCACGTCAGGTCAGACGAGCAGAGAGAAAGATCAGTGAGTGACGGATGTAAAAGTCTTGTTGTATTGTCAAGCACATCACTCAGCAATTCCCAATGAAGTAGACATCAATGGGAGGGGAATCGATAGGTGTTCTTTATTGATGAAGCTAACCGGCTGGGCAGTCCCCAGCTGACCCTGTGAACCAATACGAACGTGGCGCTGGCGACACGGCTGTCACATGGACAGAAGATGAAGCACAGACAGCAGAAACATTCCAAAACTGAATCATAGAAACACTTTGATTGTGTTTGGAGATTGTTTTTCACAAAGTAAGCAGTAGTTTTTAAAGGAAACCTTGAAAGTGTGAATCCAAATGTGTTTAATAACTTTGAACTATTAAGTATTAGAAAATATTCTTGATCATTGACCCTGACTATTCAATCCATCCAAACGTTACAAAGCAATAGCTGTTGATTTATCTCTCTCAGTTTATCGACAGCTTCAAGCTCAAGGTTGGTTAAATTATGCTGTTTCCAGAAAAACATACTTGATTCATTCTTTTATCATTCTTTTCTGAAACTTTTTAAATTCTCTGGTTTAGCTGTCCAATGATAAATGATCGAGAGCTACTCAAAACATGCTTAAAGAAGTAGTTGAGATGTGTTGAAGTGGTTTTCTGTGGAAGGGTTATGAACATTAAAGTCTTATGTGTTGTAACTGGTTCTTTTAATGACCTGAGTTGGAAAAACGAAGATAATTCTGACTGTGTTGACAAGCTAACGACTACCATGAACAGAGTGGATACTATCATCTTAAAACAACTCTAGTCGTGAAACTTGATGGTAGTTTATGTAATGCCACCATGAATCTTTACATTGCTGTGAATTTCACATTACATAGTTTTATTTGATGGTTATTAGCTGTTACTCACAGCTGCAGCAGTTAGCAGTAGCATTTCCAACCTGAGTCATGTTCACATTAACTGCCATGTAAAACTGACATCAGCGTCCAGGTTTATAAAACGGAGTTGCACAAATGGCTTTGATGATTTTGAGACTGGACCTGTTTTATGATGATAGTAATTCACTTTGGTGTTGGCCCTGCTTGGATTAGCCGTTAGCTTGTCAAATTGGTCCAAATTGATCACCAGCTCTCTAAACTGAGGTTGTTTAAAGAGGTATGTACAACAGGCAGGTAAGATATTACACCTGTTCTACAGAACACCACTGGAATGTTCTGTCTAGATAAAAGGACATAGAGGGTTTAACTCCATCATGTGAGCATTAATGTTTGAGATTTAACACACAACAGACACTGAATCAGTGTTTATATTCATGAATGTCGTCATTTACAGCATCACTTCAAACAATAAAAGTCTTTTTAAGACTCTTTTAAAACTACATTCACACCGTGTTCATGAAACACATTAGATTATCATGCAGCATGGTTAGCATTCTGCTACATAAGCTCCTCCCTCACGCTCAGCATCACTATCCTGTTTTTCCTTTGATCACCCTCAGTGTGCGCACACACATACACACTCACATGCACACACACATACACACTCACATACACATGCACACATATACACATGTACGCACACACACACACACAAAACATTTTTTGATCTTCATCTCTGCTCTCAGTGGCTTTTTCTTCACCATATTTACTTTTCCAATGTTGAAGTTGCCTCATCATTTCTGATGCCCCCCCCCCCCCCACTGCACCATCCCTCCTCTTGCCCTCTCCTTACCTTCCATCAACCAACCTGCCATCTGCCTCTCTCTCCTGGGGGCTGGAGGACAGAGAGGAGGGAAGAGTTTAGGGACGAGGAGTTTAGATCAGTGAGAATCACGGAGGAGGAAAACGGGTTTTTCAACATGTTTCTGTATTAATTAGGCTCATAGAACATGTTTAGATGGATGAACTAGAATAATAGTGCTGATTCTTTATTATCCTTTGAAATGTAAACTTTAACTGATAATGATTTTCAGATATTCATTCATACATTTAGTTATCAATGTACATGCAGAATTAATGAAGCAAGCGTTTGGCAGAATGGGGTCGAAGAGCCTTGAAAGAAATGCTTTTGTCTCGCTTAGGTTGAAAGCTCGAGCTCTTTGGATTTAAAGTTCCGGTTACACTGTGTGACAAATAATTTGATATGATCTGGCATCCCCCATGGCAAACATTACCCATCTTTCACTCAAGTCACTACAGAAATAACATGTACATAAAAAAAATGCTCTATTCCCTGTGGCAAAATCTGTGGAATCCAAAATCCACATCCACAGGGGGGTATTTGCCCCCTTGCAGATTTCTTGTTTTAGTTTTTTGTCACTCTAAATGTTTCATAGTAACAAACACATTTTAATATCAGACAAAGATAACCTGAGCAAATACAGAAGGAGAAGAGCTGTCCGCACCAGCCTGGCTCTATGGAAAGAGTAAATCTTAAAGGTTGTTTTTGGGATAACTAGTGATTCAATGATACCACTTCCCGCTACCGAGTACCAATGCCGATACTTTTACCACACAAACAAAATACAATGAATTGGAGGACAGGTTTCATTTTCTTCTCTGTTTGTTACAATAATTGATGATGAACTGAAAAAAACAAAATTTCAGGTGAAAATAAACATTTTCTGTGAAATTATTGCTAAGTTTCAACATTTTAAGTGTCGTTTCATGGTATCCATTAGCTAACCGATACTGATACGAGTACAGTAGAATGGTATTGGCCCCTATACCCGATATCAGTGCATCCCTAGTGATAACTTGTCAAACATAATTTAACAGTGAGATATAACGATCTGCCCCCTGGTTGCAGTTTAAGTCCCACCCCTTTCACCTGGACATTTTCCAGATACATTTTTCCAGGTATAGACTACTAACTTTACCAGTAATCAAACAAAGTAGGTGGAAACACGTGTTTTAGTTGTTACACATGTCAACAGTTACACTATCAGCAGGACTGTCTTTTGTCCTCCTGAGAGGAAATGCATCAAATAACAGAATAAAGGTTTAAACAGATTAAAGGAGATTTTGCTGATCGATGTTTTGTTGTATACAGTGACATCACATTTTTTTAAATTTAGAAATATTTTGAATGAGATTTCTGCAGGCAGCATCAGATTTGAGCTGCTCATTTGCTGTAACTCAGTCACCTCCAGCTCCCTTGGCAGTACGTTTGTCAGCTGAATTACCTCCATGAAAACTCTGATGTTTAACCAAAAGACTGTGAGAAGGAATTATGAGCTTTATAGTTTATACGTAAAACAGATTTATGCTGTATGCATGCAGACACGCATGCAAGGATTTTCTTGTTAATTAAGCCAATATGGAGGCACGGAGTGCAGTAGGTGTTCCAGTTCTAAAGAAACTGAGAACACAAGTAAGTAGGTCATCATCTCTTTCACTGTACCGTTATTTCTGCAGCCTTAGACTCTCAGTTGTTGTAGGTTTTCTCCTCTTCCCTGTGCTGTAGATGGAAAAGCAGTCAAATAGAGTCTCCATCTCAGCCTCCATTACTCTAAGAACGCTCGTTCTGTCAGAAGCATCAAAGTGGGAAAATGGCCTTGTTGCTGGGAATGTCGCCAGTTGGACACCATGAACCCAAATCAGCAAGCAAATGCAGGCCGTCTGTCAGCTCCCCATTACCTCCTCCATGACTCCTGACTTATGTTGAGAGTTTCGTTGGGCAGCTGCTAGATGTCAACATGTAAAGTGAGCCAGCTGTTGCTAAAAAGAAAAACTAGATGCAACCCCTAAAACAACATTTTTCTAAACTTCAAAACGAAGGAGTTTGATAAAGTAAAGGATGTCAAACCAGAAAGAGAGCGAGGAGTTCAGGTTCTTCAGTAATCAGGGGGAGAACAGAGAGGATGTTGTGCTTTGAGGCCACCTTCATCCAGGTCATGAACATCATTCATTTATCCAACAACCCATCTGGACTCAGAGTTCGTTCTACCTGGAAAACATACAGTCGGTTATAAATGGGTTTTCAAGCTCTTTCATTTTATATTGTGTAACTTTTATTTTTTACGTAAACACCAGTGAAGCTGAAATAAGATGTTTTCAGCTCTTCTTGTAAAGTGAGTGTGACAGTGTGATTTATTATTCATTTCACCTGGGTAACAGGAAACAGTGTATGTTCATATTTGTACCTGGTCAAAGGTGTTTACTGATGTGTACAACAGCTTCATGGTAACACTGTGCATCAACCCAGAAGACCATTTTTCTGGTCCAGTTTGATATTGAGTGGAATCTGCTGTATCTTTTTTTAATTGGGTGGTTGAAATGTCAATATTGATCCTGCGGTGAAAAAAAAAACTGAGCTGACTTCACCTCCATCATCCAGGGGTCATAAAGTCACGGGGAGGTCAGCAGCCTGCAGATGGTGCAGAGGAACAGCAGGACATTACATCACAGCAGATGTGAGCCTCTATAAACATGCATACATCTGTCAGCATGGACCATGTTTCCCCCACATACATGATCATCACAGGGGGGGGGGGGGTCTGTGTATGCACACATTCAGCTCTGTGCAGAACTCAGTGTGGTGGATGTTTACTTCACACTCAAACATCAATAGTTTCTGTATTATTACATATGAGAGTTGTAGTTGCACGTTCTGACCAGTAGAGGCTCCCTATCACTCACAAATCACCTGCTGCAGAGTCATGTTTCCTGCAGATGAACAGAGGAGCTTCATCCTCACTCATGTTCCCTGTAGATGAACAGAGGAGCTTCATCCTCACTCATGTTCCCTGCAGATGAACAGAAGAGCTTCATCCTCACTCATGTTCCCTGCAGATGAACAGAGGAGCTTCATCCTCTCTCATGTTACTGAACCCATTTGTCCTGACTCAGCACCAGGCGTCTCCTGGCGTCTCCAGGCGTCCAGGGACCACGATCCTGGAAGTTTTAGATGTTTCCCTAATTCAGCACTCCTGATCTTCAGGAGGTCCAGCAGCAGCCTGTTAATAACCTGTTGGTCTGGATCAGGTCTGTTTAAGCAGAGAAACTCCTCGAGGCCTCAAGGATCTGGACCCCCCCCATGAAGAACTGAGATCTTTCACTTCAATCTGTTGCTTTTCTTTCAACAACAGATGAGCTAAAGCTAAGTTAGCTAACTTCTAACCTGCTGTGGTTTTTTATGGGTTTTACTCTTGGTTTCCTTTTTTTTTAGATTCCACACAAAGTTGCATTAACTTCAACCACTTCCTGGTCTCCTTATGGTTCTTTTCAAGTGCTGTTTCAACCTGTTTAAGACTCTTTGTAACGCTGTCACACTTCGCTTTCCATCGCTGCCTATTTACATGAATGTTTTTCATCTCACAGAAAGACTAAAAGGGTTTCTAACTACCGGCTTTTTGTCAGCCAATCAGTGTCAATCATGGATCCCGGTGACGAACCCTAAACAGCTGCTTTTTTTCTTGGTGTTCACAGAGTGACGCGTGCAGCTGGAATCACATCCTGTCGGTGTCAGTCTGAGAAAGTTGCTCGATTTCAGGATCTCTATGTCGCTCAGTTTGGTTGTAGTTCACAGTGTTCTCTAATCAGAAGACGCAGATCAAACAGTGTCCGTCCTGTTCTAGGCGTGTCCACGTCTCCTGTGAGAGATGGCGGGATCGTGGGTGCGATTGTGTTTGTTACGCTGCGTTCTGCCGCTGTGCTCAGAATGCTAATGTGTCACACTGCAGCACTGCCCCACTTATCCAGCTAACCTCCTCGTCTCTCCTTCTTTCTTCTGTCTTGTGTTGCACTTCTTTCCTCATTTTTCCCGTCTTCCCTCGTCACTGTATCGCTCTCCGTTCTCTTTCATCTGTTGCCTTTGTCCTTCACTCTTCAGTTTGCCCTCTCAGTCATGCATCCACATCATCTTTATTTCTTCTGTCATCTGCCTCTTCTTTTCATGCCTGCTTTCAGTCTGTATTACTGAGCCAGTGTGTGTGTGAGTGTGTGTGTGTGTTTGGCCACATGTTCTAAGGTGTGTGAGGCATTGAGTGTGTTAGGTATGAGTTTCCGTTTACAGATGTTTATGTAGTTCAGCAAAGAAAAAAGCGGCACGCAATCCTTCAAACACCCCCCATACTTCACCCCCCCTGTACACATGCATGCGCACCCCCCCCCCCCACATACACACACACACACACACACAGAGCTCTGCTCTCATCAGCCAATCACATTAACCCTATCCTCTCGCATCAACTCGCCGTGCGAGGAGCTATGGCCTGTGACAGCCGCAGCCCCCCGGCAACCCACATATGTCCATGCCAGAAAGCGGATGCTAGCGCTGCAAAGCCATCCATGTGTTGGCAGCATCTGTCCCTCTGCTGAGTGGAGCAGGATCCATGATAATGAAATCTGACCACACTCATCTCCTGATGTAAATACAGAATCTAACACACTTGTAATGAAGATTTTACCCACGATGACTCCAGTCTGTGTTGAACCCAGTCAGCCAACATCTGCGTGTGTCACATGGTCACATGGACAAATTAAACAGCATAACGAGCCTCGATCGAGGAGCAGATACTGTAGTCTGGACATTTTTGGATCTGATATAGTTAGTGTTGGAGATATTGTGCCAGGCTGACAGGCAGGAGTAGAAACGGATCAGAGATGAATCAGACTGTTACAACTCAATCCATGAAAAACACGCCAAGATCCTCAGACCGTTTCCGCACGGCGCAGGAGCCGAGACCTCCAGGAGGATTTCCATGGAACGGTGCGTCACAGCACTGAAACCGAGAGGAGGGGCTAGATGTAACACACAGACTTCTCTTGCAAAACACCAAAAAGTTTATTTTATTATTTATCTTTTACTGAGATGTTTTAAGTCTGTAGATCGTTTTGATATCAGGAGTCGACATGAGGTTTGTGATCAGTTTTATATTGAGTTAAAACGGGTCCGAGCTGCAAGGAAATAAAATATATGAAGAAGTATCATAAAGACACGTTGATCTACTGATCCGAGTCATTACCTGTCGATACCGAGTCAGTTAACCTGGTGGACTCGGTTACATGTTTAACACTTAAATGTCTGAATAAATTAGAGCTGCTCAGCCTCGACTGTCCAACTGTTTCAATAGATCCCAGAATGCGTGTTAGTTTTATCATCAGCAGTAAGATGAACCCCAGATGTTCATCAGATGTTTTCAGACGGTGATCAGGATGTTAAAGCATGTTGAGAGTCATGTGACAGATTCAAACACAGCTGTCATTGTGATCGTCAGTAAACTCATGTTTTAATAGTCTGAACAGAGTTTATACAGTCAGTTTCTCCACAAGGCCTGATGATGAACTGGTTACCTGTCCAGGTGTGACTCACTCCCAACATTCCTACATTATGTGTTTCATGTAATGATGTAACTGATGTAATTAAACATGTAAACACTGGCCTGGACTGACATCACCCAGCTAACTGCTAAAGCTAATGGACAGGCTGAATCCTGAATAAATTTGTTCAATATCTTTTCAGTTAAAACCTTGAACTTCTGAACATTTTAAACATTGGCGTTAAACATTTCCTGAATCAGACGGCAGGCTGGTGTCTGAAGCCTGATTTACTGTCACGAAGAGACGAATCAGAGTCTGATGAGGGAGAAGATCCAGGTTCTATCTGAGCTCCAAAAACAGAAATAAAACCAAGATGAGGGAATAACAGGAAGTGTAACTGGATTTAATCTGGTCCAGAGAGGAACCGCCTGCAGGCAGCCTCACCTCGGTTACAGTTACACGCATGTAACATATCAACATATTTTACACACGTACTGCTGCAGAGTCTCAAGGTTTCTGCTGTTTGTTCTTTCTTTTCTTTTCCTTTCATCTTCACTCACCAGCTCTTTCATTTCATCAGCTGAGGCGGGTGGAGTGTGAAGCTTTAGGATTCAATCACACTCACCTTTATCTCCACCATCTTCACAGTCTTCTTCTCCTTCCTCCCCGCCTCCTCTTCCTCCTGGCTCTCTAAGCCCAATTAGCCTGTTGCTAATGAAAGGGTAGCAGTGTGTGTGTGTGTGCGTGCACATGTGTTGTGTGTAATAAGCATGAAATAAGATTTGGCCTCTAGTTGCATTTTTGCCTCTGAGAAACAGAAGAAAGGTACAAATAAAAAGAAGCAGCTGGATCGAGACACGAATCTGAACACACTGAGAGTCCATCTATTATGTACCGATGACACCCCCCCCCCATACACACCCAAAAAATAAATAAATAAATAAATAAATAGAGAAATAAATTTAAGTATCCCTCTTACTACTGCATCAACACTTCTGCAGAATTTCTTTTGTTTTCAAATGAAAAATTTAACCCTCTGTGACAGCTCATAGAGTCAGCTGTCAGGATCTGGTACGAAAAGGGAGCTCCTCTCTCTCTCTCTCTCTCTCTCTCTCTCTCTCTCTCTCTCTCTCTCTCTCTCTCTCTCTCTGACATCCAATAATGTGCAGTAAGAGAATAAAGCTTCTCAGTAGGTCTGCATGTCTTCATGTATGTTGCATGGCAGCGCTATAGTGAAGCTCCCTGCAGGTCGAGTGTCAGATAGAGAGTTTGTTGGATGCTATTATCCGTGAGAATCGTGCACACTCCGACTCACACTCTGCTGCAGAGTCAGCGGCCGCCTCGGAGCTGCGAAAACCGAGCAAAAGGAAGAAAAACCCGATGCAGAAAAAAGGAGCAGAGATTCAAACTCCATAAATCTCAAAATGGGAAATTCTGTTCATATGAACAAAGTACATGTTGTAAAATATGTTGGAACAAAACATAGTAAAATGTCACTCTAAAGTCTGATTTTTACATTGAAGTTGTTTCATGCTGATAAATTTACTCGTTTTGTCGTGTTTAAACAAGTGGCCACAATTTTCATCATAAAATCTCAAACACAAGTTAATCCAGAAGAGACTGATTACAGTTCAACATGCTGTTGATTAACACTTAAAAACTCTGATACATGAAATTTTAATCTGAAAACATAAAACTCTGTATAATTTAAATTGAACTGTTGGGTTACAACAATAATATATTTCATTATATAATAATACAGTCTTTTAACAGTAGTAATAGTATTATAGATACACTGCTTGTAGTTTTTACATCCTCCTCCAGAGGGCAGAACAAACACGTTTGACTTGAGGAAAGTACTAATCCTGCTGAAGACGTAGAGCTCCTGAAAATGAAACGTATCATAAATGACCCATTTGGTGCTTTAAGATGAAGGAGAGTAGAAATAATCTGTTTTTGTTGAATTGTAATGAACATCTGGGTCAGTGTAGCAGGAAACCAGGCTGAGATGTGAGCAGCTGTCCCTCTTTGTGGAGATGAAACTGCAGCTGTGAGATGAGATTAAAAGACGTATAATCAGACTCAGGTCACACGGCGTTTCTCTGAAGGATGCTGATCATGTTCACTGCTTTACATGTGGAAGGACAAGCTGATTCAGACTGGTTCCCTCTTCTTCTGTTATCTCATCAGAGTGGGGTTCATCATCCAGAGGGATGCAACAAAATAACTTTCATGACACCCCTCAAAAAAGAAAAGAAGCTCTGGATTGAGACAAAAGGCAAAGAAACTGAGTTCAGAGAGGGGAGGGATGAAGATGGAGAAGAGGAGGAGGAGGAACTCATTAGTGCAAGACTTTAAGTGGAATGATGAGAAGAAGCTGGAGGGAAGGACAGGGTGAGATAAGACGGGATTTAAAGAGAGAGAGAGGAAGAGTGACTTTGAAAAGGAGTGATGTGTCACTTTTTTACATTCCTGAAAAATTCAAATCTCATTCAGACCTGAATCCAGGTTTATATTTAGAATCTGAGACAGGCCCGGCGTCTTGGGCGGGCCGGGCCCACCCATTCACGTGCCAGGCCCGTCCATGATGGGCCCAGCTCAGAATTGTGGCTCAGAAGTGTGATGTGAGAGTCGTATCTCATCAACATTCATATGCATTAGAGAAAAGCTATAGGCAAGCAAGCTACAGTGGGGCAAAAAAGTATTTAGTCAGCCACCAATTGTGTAAGTTCTCCCACTTAAAAAGATCAGAGAGGCCTGTAATTTTCATCATAGGTAAACCTCAACTATGAGAGACAAAATGAGGAAAAAAAATCCAGAAAATCACATTGTCTGATTTTTAAAGAATTTATTTGCAAATTATGGTGGAAAATAAGTATTTGGTCAATAACAAAAGTTAATCTCAATACTTTGTTATATAGCCTTTGTTGGCAATGACAGAGGTCAAACGTTTTCTGTAAGTCTTCACAAGGTTTTCACACACTGTTGCTGGTATTTTGGCCCATTCCTCCATGCAGATCTCCTCTAGAGCAGTGATGTTTTGGGGCTGACGCTGGGCAACACGGACTTTCAACTCCCTCCAGAGATTTTCTATGGGGTTGAGATCTGGAGACTGGCTAGGCCACTCCAGGACCTTGAAATGCTTCTTACGAAGCCACTCCTTCGTTGCCCGGGCGGTGTGTTTGGGATCATTGTCATGCTGAAAGACCCAGCCACGTCTCATTTTCAATGCCCTTGCTGATGGAAGGAGGTTTTCACTCAAAATCTTACGATACATGGCCCCATTCATTCTTTCCTTTACACGGATCAGTCGTCCTGGTCCCCTTGCAGAAAAACAGCCCCAAAGCATGATGTTTCCACCCCCATGCTTTACAGTAGGTATGGTGTTCTTTGGATCCAACTCAGCATTCTTTCCCCTCCAAACACGACAAGTTGAGTTTCTACCAAAAAGTTCTATTTTGGTTTCATCTGACCATATGATGTTCTCCCAATCCTCTTCTGGATCATCCAAATGCTCTCTAGCAAACCGCAGACGGGCCTGGACGTGTCCTGGCTTCAGCAGGGGGACACGTCTGGCACTGCAGGATTTGAGTCCCTGGCGGCGTAGTGTGTTACTGATGGTAGCCTTTGTTACTTTGGTCCCAGCTCTCTGCAGGTCATTCACTAGGTCCCTCCGTGTGGTTCTGGGATTTTTGCTCACCGTTCTTGTGATCATTTTGACCCCACGGGGTGAGATCTTGCGTGGAGCCCCAGATCGAGGGAGATTATCAGTGGTCTTGTATGTCTTCCATTTTCTAATAATTGCTCCCACAGTTGATTTCTTCACACCAAGCTGCTTACCTATTGCAGATTCAGTCTTCCCAGCCTGGTGAAGGTCTACAATTTTGTTTCTGGTGTCCTTTGACAGCTCTTTGGTCTTGGCCATAGTGGAGTTTGGAGCGTGACTGTTTGAGGTTGTGGACAGGTGTCTTTTATACTGATAACGAGTTCACACAGGTGCCATTAATACAGGTAACGAGTGGAGGACCGAGGAGCCTCTTAAAGAAGTTACAGGTCTGTGAAAGCCAGAAATCGTACTTGTTTGTAGGTGACCAAATACTTATTTTCCACCATAATTTGCAAATAAATTCTTTAAAAATCAGACAATGTGATTTTCTGGATTTTTTTCCTCATTTTGTCTCTCATAGTTGAGGTATACCTATGATGAAAATTACAGGCCTCTCTGATCTTTTTAAGTGGGAGAACTTACACAATTGGTGGCTGACTAAATACTTTTTTGCCCCACTGTAGCTGTTTAACAACTGAATACCAGAAGAACATGGAGGTTGACATCAGTTTGTCAAACTAAATGTAAATCTATGCAGAGTTTATATCAGTTACCCAGTCAGGTTTGAGTCATGGTTGCCAAAAACTTTAGAGGAACGACTGACTTTAGTGATGTAGTAGGTGTAAAATATTCAGTTAAATGTTGTGCTGCATGGCTCTTTATTTTCACTCTCACATGTAGGGTTATGATGCGCAAATTTACAACTGAATCATCGATTTCGTAAGTGCATTGTGGGTAAAACTCGTCCCCACCCGTCCACCACAGTCGTTTAAATAACGTTCTTCACCTCAAGCAAGTTGGTGGCAGTAACGCATTAATTCCTTGTTTGCTAGTCGTAAATGATTATCAAGAAAAAGAAGCTCGTGTTGACTGGTCGTCATGATGTAAACATTCAGAGAAATACACAAAAGAAAGGAATTTACAAGGTTTTTAGCAGGAGCATTGGATTGAGGAAGACTACTTTGTTGGGGTACATTAACAGGATGTAAAAGGATTGTTTTTGTTTGAGATGATGGCTCTGTGATGGTGAGTTACATTATTTTTCTTTTGGAGTGCATCAGGGCCGTTTCAGCAGGGAGTAGCATCACACAGATAAAAGCAGCTGAAAAATATCAAAAAGAATCGACATGGAAGAAGCAGGGCTTGTTGTGTTTTCTGTTTGTTGTTGTTATTAACTGGTTTGAGAGAAACTCTTTACAAAAACTGGTTGTTTCGCTATGTCTGTTCATTTCCCTCCGAATCAGCGTGACTTGACCGAAGATCTTCTATCAAGGAAGATGGCTCACTCACATACATAAAGCAGGTACACAGCAGGGTCTTGACAGTGGTTCAACCGCCTTTTGCAGAACAAAAACAAACGTTCTGACAACCGATCTAGAACAGAGCGATCGTTCAGAAAAACTCCAGAACATTCCTCAGTCAATCCCTTTTTAAATAAAATTGTGTAATATGCACATAAACTGTCAAAAAGGGCAGTTTTGACCTAGAAATATGTAACATACTGTCAACAGTAGGTAAAAACGCTAACAGGTTAAATAAAAACTGTCACAGTTGAAATTATTAAATATAAGTTTGTAATAACTTTTGAATTTTACGTTAAAATGTTGGTTTGGATTTTTTAGTTAAATACACTGTCTGACTGGAGTCCAACTCAGTCCAGATGTGCAAGTTTAAATCCCTTCTGTTAGAGACAACAGCTTCCTTTTCAGGGTCGATCTCGTAGCGCTGGGAGTCGTCATGTGTGTCACATACAGTATGATGAGTCCTGAAATGATCGCCTTCAGGGTGTGAAGAATTCCTCGGACTTCATTTTATCTACATTTTTTACTTGTTTATGTTTTTAGATCAGAATCTTTTTTAGAAATAATAGATGATTCAGTCATTTTCAGACAAATTAATTAATTTGTCTTCTGGAGCAAATGAAGAACTTCAAAGATGTTTTTAGTCTGTGCAGCTTTTTAGAATATTTCTTTCTCTCTTTTAGATTTTTACACACACACACACACGCTCACACACACGTCCCCAGTGAGTCTGCTTCCTCTAACTTCCTGGAAAACCCTGTGATCGTCGTCTCCTGGGACTCTGAAGGCAGAATGAAGTGATTTTTTTTTTTCTCAGATACTTTTTAAAACGCGCATAAATACTTCCACACACTCACATACGCCTGGATGGACAAATACGATGAAAGCATCTTCTTTAATCCATCATCTGTAAGGATGTGTACGAACGTGTGCACACACGTTTACACTTGGAGACCTGCAGGCTGTCTCGCTGCAGTGGAAATCAGTCTTAATTCTTTCTACTTAATTATGTTACAAAGCATGTTAACTGTGGTAGTGTGTGTGTGTGTGTGAGGTCGTTCTTACATCCATCTCCACATGTATCCGTCTCTCTTCCCTCCTCAGGCATCGAAAGGCTTATATCAATTCACATGCTCGCACTTTCTTTCTTTATAAAAGGAGCTGTGAGCCAGAAATGTGACCTAAATGTTCTGAAACGCTTCGACATCGTCAGAAAACAATATCATGTCTGATGTACAGCAATCATATCACTGCTGCTTCATGCCTGCAGCGCCTGTTTGTCAAATACAAATGTTACTGTCATCAAAAAACCCGCTGACTTGCACATGTAATTCTCTCTTTCCTGCAGCTGTGTGAGTTGTTGTCGGGCGAAACGCTTTGTAATCCGGTGATTACACCGTACCACCCTGTTTACTCCGTTTTATTGCACATTGAGGGGCTTGTGTGTGTGTTGCAAGACTCACCATGTATCATCATGGTGTCTATTTTAGAACATTTTACGGTTAATTTATATGAATGTACATGCATTAACCCTTTAACTGCCTGCTCGATGGTTGAGCTGGCAGTTAAAGGGTTAACTCTTTTATAGGAATACAGTTCATTGTCACTCCCTTGAACATTGGATAAAACAACTTAAACTTTCCAATGTTGCAGTTCAACCCGCCACCTGAACTTTATTTTCAAAATGTTTGTTTCTGGTCCAGTGGTCTTGGTTCCGGTTAGGTCCGGAGATAAGACCAGCTCCCTCACTGATCCGCTCAACCGTGGTTCTGTTTGTTCCTGTTTCCACAACAACAGCAACAAACTGGCCCACATGAACTCAGGTTCAAACGTCCTTCTGCTGCTCAGCATCACATGACACAATCGATTGATGTGTTATTAAATGTGATGATGGAGATCAGAACCTGTGAACTTCTGTCTCCTGCAGTTCACTTCATGTACAGTATGAAAATAATATTATGATAGTTAGAACAAGCAGCAGAAGCCTTGAAATAAAAGTGAATCCATGCCAGCCATATTGGTTTGGTAAAAGAGTCTCAATCTGTGGACTGCTGACAGGAATTATCTTTCATCCTCTGAATATCCTCAGATTTTGGGCCTAAATGCAAATAAAAAAAGATGTTTGAAGTTTTAAAGGACAATGTCGTTGACTGAAGTGTGACATGAAGCTCTGGGGGAAAAGGTCAGAGAGTCGACTGCAGAGTAGAAGAAGAAAAGAGACAGTAAAGCTGCAGCTACACACACACACACACACACACACACACACACACCACACTGTCCAGGGTGATTCTCTGTATCCCGCTATAATGATATTGAGCTGTTGCCCAAATACTTATCGATTGCCACTGAGCTGCGAGTGAATCTGCACCCCACATGCACACACACACACACACACACACACACACACACACACACACACACACACACACACAGTGCAGACCTCACTGCAGTAAAGATGTGGTGGGAGAGACTGTGAAACTCTGTGAAGAACGTTCAGTGATCAAAGAATAAAAACTGTCTGACTCGTCTCTTTATTTTAANGGTTTCATGAAACTTTTAACTTTTTACTCTCTCACTTTGTTTGACCCTCGTCAGCAGAAATTAATTATTTGATAATAATTCAGAACTTAGTCACTGACTCTCATCAAACTGTTCTTGTCTCTGTTGTTGTATTATAGATCAGAACTGGGTCAGCTGAACAGATTCCAGCGCTGAACTTTGGTGTAACAATTAGGTGAAACAAATGAAATGCATCGTGGGTATGAGAGACAACTGAGCTGAACACAAGCTGAATCATGGGAATTATCCTGCCATGTATGGAAGCACATTACTGCCACAATCCCATTTTAGCATGAAAAGCTGATTGTTCCTAATGTTTTCAGGTTCTTGTTCTTTGAGCAAATTGTTTTCATATTAGTGTTATAACGTGACAATAAGTTGGTTATATTATGTTGTTCTATGTTTTATTGTTATTGTTTGAATGTGATAATCTTTTATTTTATTTTGTTGTGTTCCTCCTTCCAACTGCTCCCAACATTAACTCATTAACATTAATAATTATCTCACTGTTGGACTCTAAACAAAAATAAAAATATCCCTGATGAACACATGACTATTTTTAGAAAACAGCTGTCTTAAAAAGGCCCTTCCATTAAAAACGGTTTTACTGAGGTTTCTGTTGAATATTTTAGCTCCACAGGTGTTCTTACCTTCATAGTGGGTGAAAACAGGTCAACAACTTCTCTTTCAGTTTTTATCTCTCAAACTACGCAGGTGGTGATAAAACCAGAGTTCTCCCGAGTTCTAACGGCCTGTATCTGTTTCATCACAACTCCTTTGTTCGTTAGTATTCATCAGCTCCTGCAGTTGAAACCACACCTAGCATGCTGCTAGCTAAAAGCTGTTAGCATAAGACGTAGCAAACAGGAAGAGAGAACGCATGATGTTACCATGCGCGGCGGGGCAGGAAACAGTATTCTTTGCTCTCATAGGCTAGTTTTTTTAGCCATTCTGAGTCTAGCAAATTCGAATAATGAATATGAACGAGCTGCTGCTCGAAGCCTGACTGAAGGAGTCGAATTTTGATGCAGACAGATTGAAAGGTCTGTTAATCAGTGTTTCCTGATGTTTTTAGATATAAAATGTTTCATATTACAGGTTAATACTTAATAAATAACAACAAAGTCCTGAAATTTGTTTGAAATGGCCTCTTTAAATAATTTTAACCTGTTTAATATCTGGGCAACACTGTGCGAGGCTCCTCCCCTCAGATTTAAATATTTTGGACATTTTTTGCAGTTTGTCATCAAAAGTTGCAGCTCAATGAGATACTGGTTTTAAATAAATAACATGTCTGAAAAAAACACATGTAAATAATCTTAACCATGTTAAATTAACATGTAAAAATGTGTTTGATAGTAGATTTTAGAACATTTTTCAGTGTGTTGATCTGATTGTGTTTATTCATGTGATGGAATTCACATGAATAAACATGTTTTTCTAAATGAAATATATTATCACATTTGAACAAATCAAATCTTACATTCTATCATATTAACAAGTTATTATAATATAAATATTATGTTTTGGTAACGTGAAGTTTTTATTAAAACATGAGGAATATGGACAGATGGATGGTGAAAAACATAGAAAACATTTTTAGACTTGGAAATTCTGTTTAATTTGAGGTGCAGCTACAGGCTTCCATAGTTCCACACAAACATCCACTCAGTTTGTTTTCTTTCCTGCTGTTACAGTCATGGCTGCTCCCATGAAAAGCTGCTTAATAGTAAAGTGATGAGGGTGAATTGGCTTATGGAGTGTAGGGAGGGATAGAAGACATAATGGTGTCAATCTGGCTGCTGTGTACACAGTCACATGCAGAATATAAACAGTGACACAGACCTATGGCCCCGCCCACTCACACTTCTAACACACGTCAAACAGGAAAACACAAAGGAAGATCCTCTCACACAGATTCAACCAAACCTCCCGTGTGTTTTTGTTTTTGAACAAAATATGATGAAGAACTCGCTCCTCTCCGAGTCTGGACTCGCTCCATGACGGTTCGGTATACGAGTAGGAGGTTTGCACCAGTGAGGTTGTTCTACAGCCATCGCGCTATCACTCATTGATTCTTGGCAAGCTATCTGGGTGTGTGTGTGTGGGGGGAGATCTGCAGGTTTTCTGTCTTGCTCTCTCGCGCTTCACTCTCTCTCCCACTTCATCATTATATCTGGTATTTGATGGTGGTTGTGTGGCGCTTCAGAAATAGCACTCAGTGCTTTCTCAGCAGTTTTCTGGCCAGCAGAAAAAAGGCAGTAAAAAGAGGGAACGTCAGAAGAACTGAGTCACGATAGTTAGAGAAGATGCTACCCTGTAACAGAAGCACCACACGGTTTGGTTTCCACAACAAGAACCAGCTACTGTAAGAATCAACCGTCTGCTAGAAAGAGTCCGAAATAAGAAGTTTCGTGTTAAACCACCAGCAGAGACATCAGACCTCAGCGTACTGTCAAGATTTAATCATATTCATCATGTTAGAGGCCTTCAAATGTCTTTCAGTGTAAAGGTTGAGGCAGAACGGGGGGTTGAGGTTGATCATCAGCTGATACACAGGAAGGTAGTCACAGAACTGGTGGTGAGTAGGTGAGAAGTGAGAGACAGTTTGTACAGCAGTACGCTCTAACCAAAGGGACTGTCGCTCCATAAGGGTGTCAGCGTGGATACAGACGTGTGGTTCATATGTTAACAACCATATAAACCACATGGGGGGTCTTTTCAAACCAAAGGCTGTCCCATAAGCAGGGATGTGCCATATTATGAAGATGAGATAAACAGATGATACAGATGGAGAAGATGCTCTAATATTAAAGGAAATGTAGCAGGTCTGAAGGTCCGACATTCTGATCATGACTTCACTGTGAATAAAATGAGGATAAATTGTAAATAAATTAAGAAGGAATCGGGACAATTTGAGTCTAAATTGCAACAAGAAAGAGATTACCAAAGATTCTCCAGAATTCTGCAGTTTTTTCACAGTTTTGACATAAAATTCCATGAGAAATGTATTTTCTATTTGTTGTGTCTATAACATTCAGAGTCCAGTGAGTTTCTAACAGCATCAGTGTCGAAACTGTTTAACTGTCAGATGTTCAGAGATGCTAAAGAGCTTCTTTTATTCATTTAGAGCTTTTCAGTTCAAATTATTATCATTATTGAATCTGATTCCACCTTTAATGAGTTTCTGTGATAAAACACGTCATTCTAACAAAAACCTGCAGTAAATGTTGGTTTTCATGTTACAAACAGCTGGTTTGTTTCTTGCTGTTATTTTAGAAGCAGTTGAATGCAGCAGGTCAGTCCTCAGTGACAGGTACCTGCTGCAGATACAAAAAGCACATGAACATGAATGAAAAAGAAGGAAAGAGAAACTGGAACAAGATGCAGTAAGACTGAACTGGAAATAAGGCTGATTAAAAAACTGTAGTGATTGTTGGAAAGCAGGAGAATGAAATGGGAGGTATAGGGAGAGATCTCAGAGGGTGGGAGGAGTTCACTAAGTAATATATCCTGCCAGCTTTCATTGTGTCTGCTGCTGAAGCTGCTCCTCAGAAGCAAAGAGGCTTTAATAGGATAAAGATGATTCTGGAGAAGGAAAAGAGTGAAGAGGAGAGAGAGGAGGGGCATGGAGGAACAAACATGGAACTGTTTGGGTTCCATGTTTCTTACCAGTGTTGGTTTTTGCAACTCACTGACTTTTGGTGATCTGTGTAGAAAATCTGCGGTTCCGTTTCTGGTTCGGTTTGTTGTAACCAGAAGTTTAGTTAAACTTCCCACCATGAACTCCAGAGCCATGTGGAGCTTGGTGGTGTGTTCAAACAACACGGCAGGATGGCGGAGCATCTGTTAGAGGCTCATTTACAGCAAGCTGTTTGGAAAGCTCGTGTCTCATCGTCACCTGCCTGTCTGCTGGGTATTTGGGTGTATCCTGCACCAGACTGAGCTGAAGTAGCTGCACATCTCAGACGTTCGATCGGGCATAAAGTGACGCTCGTCCTTTGGGGAAGTTTACAAGCTGCCAGTCAGTCACTTTAGAGGTTTGGGACACTAACCTTTAAACAGATCAATACTGTCTGTCATCATCAGCCCACACTAATCTCCCTCTAATGTCTCTGTTTCCACACATAATGTGGCCCCCATAAGCCTGGAGCTGGTCTTTGTATAGTGTTCAAGGTCTGTGTCATGGCTGCGTGTGTCAAAGCAAAGTGTGTTGGGTTTTTAAACCAAAGGTCTGAATGTTGGAGACGACATGTAAACTGAACTCATGAAGAGGTTCCAAAATTACTCAAACATTAGCAAGAGTTCCAGGTCCTCTCGCAGGGTCTCGCTGACGTGTCGCCAGAATTTTAAACATGTCTGAAAAATGTACAAGACAAGTTTTCCTTTAGAATAATCAGAGTCTTGGCAGGAAACTTTCCAGAACCCATCCGGAACCTGTCTAGAACCCGTCTGGGGGTTGGAATGAGAAAACTTTGGGAGGGGTTGGAAACCAATTAGTTCCTGATTGGAAACAAAAAAAGAGAGCATGAAAAAAATTTGAGGATAAATAAAAAAAAAAAAAAGTTGTAAATTCTTGGACAAATGTTTCAGTTTTTTTTTTTACATTTAGAAAATACAAATCCAAAAGAAAGTCTGCACATTTTTTATAGTCTTTAACCGTCACTCCTCATTGAGCTGCTCCCTTCAGGACACATTAGTGTCGACTGTTTACACATTTAAAAAAAAACTGGTTAACCATCATAACCTGAAATAGATCAGCAGCTTTAGGACGTTACAGTCTTTGCTACAAATACTGGAAAGAGAAAATTTGATTCCCGAAATCAGAAGATGGAAACTAGATGGATGATGATTAACTGTGAAACGAGTTGCTCCTCAGTGGCATCTGTAAAGTCTCTTGTTGACCTGCCAGGAGCAAAACTGAGGAAACGTGTTTTCATGTGATCATGTGATCAGACTGTCCTTCAGATCTGAGTATTTCCTTCTTGGTTCAGACTGAACTAACCAGACTGAAGGCAAAGGAAACTTCAGAGACCACTTGAACAGATCTGGGTAAATAATGCACTAACGAGCTGCCAGTGAGACTTGTGGCTCTGCACAACGTGCACAATAACCAACAGCCCATGACATGAACTAATTAAACATGGCTGTGATAAATGTGGTTATAGTCAGGTGGTTTAAAGCTACTTCGTCTTGGTACACGTGACTTACACACAGTCTCTGCGATGAAGTCCGGCTCCTTCCCGTGTTCTGGGATGTACTAAACCCAGGAAGGTGACGTCATGTCAAGACTTTAATTCTCAGAGGGTGAGTAACATTGTAAATGTTAAAATGAGAACAGATCAGCATATCTGCAACATTCAGAGGTGTGTGTTCAAAACCTGAAAATCCTGAGAGGAAAAAGACTCGAGTTGTCTGCTTTGTCTTGTTATAGGACAATAAATACTCAGTTAACTGTATAACAAAAATAAAATTGGCATTTGCCACCTGTAGTATAGAGACTCACCACCAGAGGGCAGAATACTGACTCAGTATTTACTACATCAGGTTTTTTGAGGAATGTGCTAATCCTGTTAAAGATGTAGAGCTCTTAGAAACTCACTTACAGGTATGTCAGATACATCTGGAACTCTGGGGTGAAGATACAGAGTCTAAAGTGTATTTTCCCTCCACACTGAGATAAAACAGATGCTACACACACCCTCTGCACACAGACACACACACACAAACTTGCACACACCCTCTACACACAGACACACACGTACCCTCTACACACAGACACACACGCACCCTCTACACACAGACACACACGCACCCTCTACACACAGACACACACGTACCCTCTACACACAGACACACACGCACCCTCTACACACAGACACACACGCACCCTCTACACACAGACACACACGTACCCTCTACACACAGACACACACGCACCCTCTACACACAGACACACATACAGATCTGTGTGCAGTAATGCTAAAACTCAAGCACAATTGTAACATTATAATGAGCTGGAACGTGCACGTTTTAATGAATGTGTGTATGAACTGAGCTCGTGTGCATTAGTGTTGGTACCATGTGATGATTCCTGGAAAGAATAATGAAAATGTTCTAGTGTTTCCATTTCACCTACTTTTTACCTTGATTTTTCCCGTGGAGGCAAATAAAACACTCACGCACACACCTACACACACACACACACACGCGCATCTGTGTTTGTTTTTAAATCTTATTCTAACTGGGATTTTAATCTTTTTCTTAACTTAATTCCAAAAAAGGATTTACACACTTTCTAATAACTGTGTGAACTTTAGGAACAATAAAATCACCGAGGTGACTTGTTTTCACACTAATAACCGTCAGTATTCCAAGAAGTGATACAGACATGTTCTTCTTTATTATTCTGATGTAATAAAATCAGTAAATAACTATGTAGAACTTTTGTAGTTATAAATACTTGTTTTAATTCTGAGTTAAACAAAGCAGCGGGTATTAGTTACATGTATCAACTTTTACATGTTGATTTCTGGGTTTGGAAGAACTCTACTTCTTTACCAGGACCAGAACCTTCTTCAGACTGAATTAAATCCTGTGCACGTCCTCTACCTTCTGACCCGATTCAAGATGGTCGCCACAGTCTACAAAACATCACCCGACACAAAACTGGCTGTAATTCAGTCCTTTTTACTGATATTGAGACAAAATTTGGGGTGTTGGTTGATAAGAATCACCCCAACACACAGTCAGAGCCGTGCACACTGCACAACATCTGTACTTAGAGTTTTACCGTCGACCTCATCTGTATGTTAGCAAAATATCCCACGAGCCTCTGGACAGATTTGAATGAATGACTCAAAAAGTCTTTAATGAAGGCACGTCGATAAATGTTTAACTTTTAAAAGCCTCAACAAAACTAATTGTTTTACGGATATTGAGCTACAGTTTGAAAGTCCTTCTCATGTTCCTAACGGATGACGTGAGATCTTCAGTACTGTGTTTTTATAATTCTAACATCATCTCAACATGATGTGATCTTAGTTTCTGAAGCACGTTGGCTGCATCTTTATTTATGTAACTATATAGTATTATTGAAATGAAATTATTTGTATATAAATATCCAATTAACAGTTTCTATTATTACATTTATCAGGTTTTTAAAAAAAGAACAAATTCGTTGAGATTTTAATACTGGAAATTTGTAGTATTTTTTCACCCCCCCATTTAAAAAACAAACTATTTAGATAATTTAAGTCTAATATTGTTCACTGTGGGTAAAAAGGTGACTAAAGGTGAAAAGTAAATCAGGATTGACTTTTAGGTTCAATCCTTCACACACATTAAAGCGACTCGAGCGACCTGATAAAGGTATCAAGTGCTGTGCGAGTTAGACGGGGTTTGACATTTACAGTAGACGAGAACAGAGACGCGCATGTGGCTGGACTGAAATCTTACTTAAAGGGTTTTTACCAGCGCACGAGGACACGTAGGACATCAGTTTTAGTTGGGATTCCATGTTCGACAGTAGACGACGTGTCTCATTTAAAACAGAATCACAAGCAAATGATCAAGTCACATAAAGGCTGGAAATAAAAATGAAGTGAAAATTAAAAAGGAGAATAGAAGAGAAATATTTTTCCCTTTTAGCTGTTTGGCTATAAATATAAGACTCTTAATGATTTGTAAATGAGGACAGCTGTTTTTCCCGGCGTCTCTCTCTGGATCTGGGATCATCTCTCTGGATCTGGGATCATCTGTCTAGATCTGGGATCATCTCTCTGGATCTGGGATCATCTGTCTAGATCTGGGATCGTCTCTCTGGATCTGGGATAATCTCTCTGGATCTGGGATCGTCTGTCTAGATCTGGGATCATCTCTCTAGATCTGGGATCCTCTGTCTGGATCTGGGATAATCTCTCTGGATCTGGGATCATCTCTCTAGATCTGGGATCCTCTGTCTGGATCTGGGATCATCTCTCTGGATCTGGGATCGTCTTTCTGGATCTGGGATCATCTCTCTGGATCTGGGATCGTCTCTCTGGATCTGGGATAATCTCTCTGGATCTGGGATCGTCTCTCTAGATCTGGGATCGTCTTTCTGGATCTGGGATCATCTCTCTGGATCTGGGATCGTCTCTCTGGATCTGGGATCATCTCTCTAGATCTGGGATCGTCTCTATCTGGATATGGGATCGTCTCACACTCGAGCTTTTCCAGTGTCTTTAGTTAAAATGTGCCGGTAGAAGAGCTGGAAGTTAATAAGGAGTTTAATGAGAGAAGCTCCTCAAACAAACAACAATCCAGCTGATCGTGTTCAGATCTAGTTGTTGACATCATCGAAACAATGGAGGGAGGATCAGAATGAAGGAGGAAGAGGGTTTACAGGACTAAAATGAACCGAGTTAAAGGAGAACGTGTGTGTTAGTGTAGCTCAGTGATGTCATTATTTAGTGATGTAAAGAGCTGATATCAGTGAAAAGTCGTTAATATTCACAGCGTCGATTCAGAGGCCTGAGATCATGTGTTGTTGTTTACGTTTACTTTGTATTTAAGTGTGTAAGTAACTTGTGCTTTTTGAGGAGGATTTGAAACAAATCTACAGTTACAAAGTGATTTAAGTCTGGAACACTAACGCTGGTGATTTTCACTCTCACAGTTCTTGTCATCATATTTTCATTGTGTGTAATTTTACATAAATTGATGAAAACTGTGTTTCATCTGGGATATATCAGGTAAAATATCCCTGACTTTAGTGATGGTGAAGAAACATTAAAATATAATGTTTCTTTTATTGTTCACCTTTCTTTTCTTTCCCTGGTGAAGAAATGTTCAAATTATTAACAGCTAATTTTAACGTTAGTGTTCTAGGGTTAACTAATTAACTTGTTCTTATTTTATTTATTTATTCTTCTACTCTCAGCTCACACAGTTAGCTAAAAGCTAAAATAGATCAGATCTTTGAGGTGTGTTCCTGTCTAGATAATAAACAGTTTATATCTTACCTGTTGTAAACAGCTTTTGGAACATCCTCAGTTTAGAAAAACTGAGATTAGTTCTGACTGAATTGAAAAGCTAATGGTTAATCCCAGCTATAGATTTTAAAACAACTCCAAACCTAAAAAGAACAAATGAGTCATTTAAAACAGTATTTCAGACCTTTAGGTCACCGTGAGGCTCCTTTAACCTGATTATTCAGGCTGAAACGTTCTGATGTTCTTGCCAGATGTGGCCCAGCCTGCACAAGACGTGCTACTGCTAATGCTGTTTAAATGCAAATAAACACAGAATTATCTGAAAACAGTGACAAAAAGATTTAAAGATGGCAGCAACTCAATTATAATGACCCATACAAACATACTGTAATATGAATCTTCTGTTTCCTACGATATCTGGGGTTTGTGAACATTCCTGAAGGCTCGGGTTCCTACAGGAAGTTGTTACAGCAGCATTAAGAACATGATAAATCCTTGAGAATTAGTTGATTTTCAGTCATATGCTGGCTGCAGAATTCTTGTTCTGTTTTATTGATGATGATGTTATGAATTCTTTTCATAAGGTGAGTGAACGTGTCAGTTCCATGAGCTGGATTCAGTTCCATGAGCTGAACCACGAGGCAGAACAGACTGGAACACCTTTCAGCTGTTTCACCGTGTGAATGATGAAAAATAAGAAATGATTGTAATTTTCATCCTGGTCTATTTTATATCCTTGTGAAAACCTGCAGTTCTCTATAATTTTAGAAATAATAAAGTAAATAATCCTCGATCACGGCGCTGCGTGCAGGTTGTTTGGAAGACATTACACCTGCGTTCCTACGCAGAAGGTTTGTGTGGTGCGTTCGTGGACAATCTTGAAGCAGATGATCAACTTGCTCATGAACAGGCCACGAACACAAGACTCTTGTAGAGCTGCTGTGAGGTTGGATTAAGGAGGCCGTAGGAAACAGTCCAATGATCATTAGTAGTGTGTTTGCAGGTGTTAGTGCAGGTCAGTATAACCAAACCTTCAGCTTCTGATTTAATTCACTGAGTTTCTACAACAGTTATATTATTATGAATTCATATTCCAGCCTCTGTTAGGGTCAGGTGTTGTGGTTGAACCTGTAAATCCTCTCAGCACGTAGAAACGACTCGCTGGTTGTTTTCTGGTTTGGCTATAGAAATGTTTCTGCCTTTAGACGAGTCTTTCCCCGTCACTTCTTCTGAGCCACAGATCCACTCTTACAAGTCGTGTCAGATAATATTAGTGTCCCAACAGGCAGCACGAGGACAGCCCGGATTCTCCAACTTGTTAAGCTAACGTCACGTATGAGTCATTGTTTTGCGTCACAGTACAGAAAGCGTTTGCCCTTCCAGTATTTTTCTTGTTTCTCTCACTATGAGGTTGTAAATGTAATTTAAAGATCTATCCATATTTGATTTTAATACTCTGTGTTTAATTACTGCCATACTCTTTATTTCTAACCTTTTTCTCCTGCCTGTTTGTTGCCAAATAAATGTCTCGGTCACCAAACAGCTCTAATTAATGTGGTCCGAACAGCCAAAAACCAGTTAATTTTCATATTTTACAGTGATTTCCTGCAGTAACAAAGAAATAAAGGACTTTCTTCTTGAAACCAGAAACAAACACGAGCCTCTGATTTCACTGAGACGAGAGGATAAGCACAGAAGATTCATTCATCACAGAGACGCTGAGTTGCTGCCATGTGATTGGCTGGTTTTCTAACAGCTGGTGACATTGTAAGAAATGGGTTTAATTGCAGCTGAACGTGACTCGCTTTTACTTGACAGACTTTATTTTCTTTTGTACACAAGAAGACTTTAGAAGGAAAGTGTTACTGAATCCAACTGATTCAGACTCACCTGAACTCTTAGAATGACCTTCATCAAGGTAATTTCTAAAAGAATATAGTGTATCTACACTGAGCCAGCGGTGCTCACCTGAGCTACGACAGGTGCTGTAGGACTCTGGATGAATCAGAAACAGATTTACGTTTACCACCAGGTTTTACTGGTTCAGAGAAAAGATACGTCCACAGTTACCTTTTGGTAAATTACTCAGACAAAACCAAACCTGTCACCTGAGTGACTGCAGTGTCCTTCATGAGTGTGGAACACCACCTCCAGTGTCTACCGCCCTTCCTGGCTCCAGGATCCATCAGACCTGCTCTGACCCCCATTTCACCCCGTACAGTAACACATGATCCTCAAGTACAACCAAGCCCGGTTAGAAAGGTGCTAAAAGGGTTAGAACGTCTCACTAACACCCCACAAATTAGAAGAGATTTTACTGTTGGTGCTCATTATTTATTTAACTCCAGTTGTTGTTTCCATTCTGCTCTCCAACTCCTGCTGTACGTTTCCCACCATCATCATTTGGTCTTTTCCCTCCAGTTTTTCACTACGTGTGAAATGTAAGTGGCCCGTTTGGGAAAGCAAAAGGTGCATTAGACATTAGAGAGGTTCCCCTCTGGCATGGTGTGTGTCTGTGTGTGTGTGTGTGTGTGTGTGTGGGTTTGTATTTCTGACCTCCTGGGGACCAGTTTCCTGACTTTTACTATCTTTCTGGGGTCCGAGGGTTCTTGTGGGGACCGAAGCCTGGTCCCCATGGGGGGGACTCCCCTTTTTAGGGTTAGGGGTTAGGTTTATAGGTATGGTGTGAATAGAGTTTTAGTTAGTCTTAGGGTTAGTTATAGATCAGTGTGTGTGTGTGTGTGTGTGTGTGTGCGTGTGCGCGCGCGTGCAAGTAAAATTGTGTATTGTTATACTTGTACTGTGTGTTGTTACATCATCTGATGGACTCCTCTCACTGGTCCTGTCCATCTTCTGGGCCAATAACATCCATTCAAATGTGTTTCAAGTCTAACTGGCAGCCAATCAGATGGCAGCAGGAAGGTATGGGGGGGGGTGACGATGGAGCTGCAGGTGGCAATGCATTTATATTCCACTGCAGACCGGGGATCGAACACGGGAGGTCACACCAGATCCTCTCCTGTTTTTTTTTCCTCTTGAGTCTTTGATGTTGTGATATTAATGAAGGAAACGTGGGTGTTAATCTGAAAAGAGTTGAATTAAATAGATGGAAGGCTGCAGTGGATAAACCGGGCAGACCAATGACTAATTTTATTTTTGGGAGTTTGAGTCATTTGAATGACTCATTTAATATTTTTGTTAAAGTTTGAGCGAGATAAGAAGGATTCTAATAAAGTGACAAAATCCCAAACTTTTATGGTTCTGTGTAGGTGTGTGTGTGTGTGCGTGCATGTGTGCAGGTTTGTGTGTACAGGTTTGACATTTGTTGATTAAGAGTAATAGTTTTTCACTAGTTTGAGACTGATTCAGATCTTTGACCACGAATAAAGTAAAATGATAATAACAGTCATTTCCACAATATTCAGCCCCCCCCCCTTCCCTCACCCCCCACCAGCTTCTCATCTATTTGCACCTCGTTTCTCCTTCTCCTCATTTATCTTCCTGCCACTCATTCTGCTCGTCCCTCCTGCCCTCGCAGGTCTCTGGGTGTCAGTGTCTGTCGGTGGCAGCGCTGATGAATCACTCATATTTCCAGCACAGTTAGCGATTACCATCACAGCTTCCTGATTCATCTCTGCGAGGGGAAACTATCTGCACATTATGTTGCATTGATTTGCCCCCAAATAGCTGCATGTGAGAGCAGGGGGGCGGGGTTAAATGATTGGCGTTGACACGTCCTTGGTACTCGTTTAGTTCTTACGTCCATCTAACTTTATATGTTAAATGAATGAAAAAGCCCATCTTACAGAACAAATGTACTAATGTCTTTTATAATCTGCTTTTTCTTTAAATGGGATTGAGATTTTTTCATTGCATGTTAAATAAGTGGGTCCCAAAATAATCCCAGGTCAGGCAGCAAAAGGTGAAAAGAAGGGCCTCTGACATTAATGTTGGTGTTATAATTTAAATCTAGTTAAAGTAAATCAATTAGTCATGTTATATTAGTTAATCTACTCATGCTGGTTTGATCTGAGGTCGAGTTGTAGAGGAAAACCTTACTGTCCCTGCAGCAGGTTCTGGGTCTGTCATGTGGTCTCCTCCCAGATAACCTCCTGATTGGATGCTTAAACTGACCCGAGTGACTGTCTTATGAGTGGGAGCAGTGGCTATGCTCCGCCCAGTTCACAGAGCTCCTCCCCCAATCCCCGATGCTTAGCTCAGCCAAATCAAGATAACCTGTTTCAGCTGCTTGTAACTGGGATCTTGTTCTTATGGTCAGAACACAGAATGTATTCTGCAGCCAGCATTTCATCATTCAGATAAACACAGAGTTCCAATTTATTTAATCAAAATTAGGCTCTGCTTCATCTCTAAAACATCTGGAACATCAGCATTTCTTCAGGACTTTTCTAGTTGTTTCTATCAGGGTTTGAATCGGTGTTTCTGTTTAGGTTTATGTTGAAGTCCCACAGGACTGGAGCAAAACACCAGCTCCATTAGGAAACAGGAGGGGGTGAGAGAGGGCAAGATGCATGGAGAGATGTGATGAAAAAAAAAAAAAAAAATCTCTGGAAATGGAGCCAATCAGAAGTGAGGAAGACGGCGAGAGTCAGTTGTTGGACTTATTAGAGAAGAGAGAGTGAAAAGAGGGCAAATACAGCGGCAAAGATAGAAGAAGGAAGAGATTGGTTCCTCTTTTTTGTCAGCATTTTCCGTGGGGCTCAACTGCTTGTTAAAAAGTCCTGACAACGAAACGACAGCAATAACAGGCACACACACACACACACACACACACACACACACACACACACACACACACACACACCCTGTGTGATAAACTTTGTATAAGTCTCTTCTTGCCTTATGTTCGATATTTCTGCTGTAGTGGACGCCTCTTCATCCAAAATATTACATCAAATAGAGCCTTAATAATTTAATAAGAATCCCTCCAGTGCGTGCGTGTGTGTGTGTGTGTGTGTGTGTGCGTGGACTCTTTGTCACTCCCTGTAATTATTATCCAGCTAAAACAGGATATTATATGTATTAACATGTTATGTGTTCGTCTCTTCCTCTCTGACACAAACACTCTTTAAAAGCTTGTGTTCTTCAGCGCAGCACGTTTATGAGTTCTGTTTACGGTTTTTAAAAATGTTCATGTGGTTTAGATTCAAACAGATTTGCTGAACAGACGTTATTCCACCAGTGGAGTTAATCTGAAGTCTTTTCTCTGGACATCATGAAACAGATTGAGAGATGAGATGTTCTCTTCTTGTCTGAGTTTGTCTCATTTAACCTCTCAGTGATCAGAGTTGTGAACTGCGTTTAAAAATAGACCGTGTGTGTGTTTGCGTCACTGGATTATTCTTTACCAATAAGTTTGTCAGCTTGATGATCAAATCAGCTTCAGAGTAGATCATAAATCACTTTAACAGTGTTTTCTCAGCTCACTGGAGTGTGTCATTCTTTAAAAAGACCATTCCATTAAAAACAGTGTTTCTGAGGTTTCTGTTGAATATTTTAGCTCCACAGGTGTTCTTACCTTCATAGTGGGTGAAAACAGGTCAACAACTTCTCTTTCAGTTTTAATCTCTCAAACTACACAGGTGGTGATAAAACCCGAGTTCTAACGTCCTGTATCTGTTTCATCACAACAGTTGAAACCACACCTAGCATGCTGCTGGCTAAAAGCTGTTAGCATAAGACGTAGCAAACAGGAAGAGAGAACGTCTGACGTTGCCATGCGCAGCGGGGCAGGAAGCAGTATACCTTGCTCTTATAGGCTAGTTTGTTAGCCAATCAGAGTCCAGCAAATTCCCATAATAAATATGAACGAGCTGGTGCCCGAAGCCTGACGGAACCAGCTGAATTTTGACGCAGACAGATTGAAAGATCTGTTAATCAGCGTTTCCTGACGTTTTTTAGATATAAAATGTTTCATATTACAGGTTAATACTTAAGAAATAACCACAAAGTCATGAAATTTTTATGAAATTGCCTCTTTAAGTGGAGTGAGAACACAATTGCTAATTTATGGAGTTTTCTCACCAAAGCTGAAAACAGATGTACATATATGATGTGTGTGATTGTCTTTTTTCATCTTTTCTGTGTAAAATTAAACAATAAACATTAAAAATTTCAGATAATCTAAAGTGATATTTTAGATGTCCTTCAGTGGAATTCTATGGTAAAGTTATGAAGAATGTTTTGTTGCAGACAGCTGTTTGAACCTCAGTTAGCAGAAAGAGACTAAGAGCTAAAGTCCAGTGGATTTGCTGCTGTCAGACATGGATTAAAACTATTGGACATGGTGTAGACTTGGCCCCTCCCTTAAATACAGTTTAGACTTGGCCCCTCCCTTAAATACAGTTTAGACTTGGCCCCGCCCTTAGACACGATTTAGACTTGGCCCTGCCCTCGGATGGCAGATCCGCTCTCTTCTCCATCAGGCTTTCTTTAGTCTGGTATTTCTTCATCCATGATAGTATAAACCTTCTTATTCTCCCTGAATTCAGAACTTAAAATTTTCCATTAAATTGTGTCGTTCACTTAGATTATTGAAAAGGTTATTGAAAATCTAAATGAACTGAAGGATTCTTACATCTAATAAAGCAGCATTTGCAGTAATTGTAATAGTTTTTGGGTTGGTGTTGTTGAATAGACTGAAATCCACTTCAGGACTTTGAGGACAAGCAGTTAGCTTGTCGGCACACTGAAACCAGATCTGAGGCAGTTTAATCTGCAGGTAGGATGAAGACTGTTCTCCGTTCTATTGATTTCTGTTAATGTTAGAGCTGGTGTTTGATAGCTGTATGTTTTATTGATTAAATGGTGATTTCTGGTGAAATGGAGATTTATCTTGTTTTCTTTTGTTTTATTGCTGCTATTACCCTCCTGTCTGTTTATATTTAGTAACTGTCATGTGAGGATCTTTGTTCCTTCTTGTGGACTCAGCAGAGCAGCTAAAGGCAGCAGATAACAGGATATCTGATGACGTCCTGCATGATGCTGCTTTTATCTTGGTGTTTTCCTTCCTAACCCAACCTCGACTTGTTTACAAACTCATTTCTGTGTGTTTGTTTGTGTCTAAGGGTGATGTGGTTTGTGTACGCGTGTGCGTGTGTCATCAGAGCAGACAGTGCACGATGCTATCAGCAACAGAGGATATGAGGCCTGCTATTTTTAACTCCCCCGATCTCTACGTAGACACACTGTCCTGCCTCGTGGGGCAGGTGTGTGTGTGACTCTGTGTGTGTGTGTGTGTGAGAGAGAGCTTATGCAACAGGGTGTGATATTTAAAAGTGGGAAACTGAGAATGTGTTGGAAGGAAGAGGGAAAATGCAATAAATGTCAGTCTGTACATGTTTGTGTGCATTAGTGTGTGTCAGCGCCTGAGAGGTGAAGGTGTGATTGGAGCTGACATGTCACACTCGACGAGGCTAAAATGAGAAGCAATGATTGGCTGTTTTCTGATGCCACCGATCGTGAGCCGCTCCAATTAGAAACAATAACACACTGCTTAGTCACTCTGTCAGTCTTATTCCCAACGCTTTAAATAAAGACTCTCATTTCTTCGGTTTCTCTGTGCGACATCTTGTTCTGCTGGATTTGTTTTCCTCCCATCATCGTTTCTCTCTCGTCTCACAGTTTGTAAAGAAAAACTCTTAAAATCCGAATATAATGAAGCAGCTCATGCCAGATGTGTGGAATACAGATGTTAGACAGTGATTAGATTGTTTTATTTGTTTCTTTGTGATCAGTCTCCTTTAAAAACAGTGTTGAAAAGCAACAAATCTCAGAATTATGGGATGTCAAATCCTAAATCTAGTGTAGTGGCTGTGACTGTTGGTGACAAAATATGAACAGGAGTCACTGGGCGACGAAACTGCAGGACAAAATTTTCACACAAATGTGGCCATTTTTTACTCAGTCTTGACACACGATCCTAGAATCCAGTTTTAGAGTGACTCCATGTCTAAAAGTCCTCCACATCCTTTAACTGATGTCCAACGAGTTAGGCTTAGGGTCACGAGGTCAGTGTTTATTAGTTAGCAAGATACCTCAAAAAGTTCTGGATGGATTCTGATGAAATGTTCAGGAAAAGTCAGAAATGGTCCAAAGAAGAAGTGGGTGGGTTTTTGGGAGATCTGGATCACCACCTGGATCCAGGAATGTTTTAAGGATTCTTCGTCTTAATGAGATAAAATCTGTTTTTAACACATCTGCATGTAATTCCACAGTAAATGGTAACAGATACAGAGTGACCCAACACGTTCTACATGATACCAACGACTGATCTGGATCGGTCCAAAATTACAGATACTTTGATCCAGAAAATACATTTTTTTGCAAGAGAACAAATGATGTTATAAACCTGCAACAAACACGTGTGTAACAGATCTGATGTTCCTTCAGAAGTTCTGCATCTCGATCCAGAAGAAAACCACCAATAACTACTGAACTAATAATCAGATCAATGTTTTTATGGTTAATGAATCTGATCATGTTGATACAACAGACCCTTTTTGTTGGTGTAAATAACAAGATGTTTAGAACTGTTTTTTGTTTTTATAGTTTAAACATATTTTGTAGATTATAATCTGGTTTACTATTGAACTTTAACGCACTAGCAAATAAAATGTTTATTAGTATTAAACAATCCTGCAGAGATGAAAAAGAGAGATGTGTAGTTTGGCAGAGGGTCACATGGAAATCTCTGACCTCATTCTGCGTTTTCCTTGACTGGCCGTGTGCACGACCCCTCTGCATGTTGCAGCTGAGTGTGGGAGTTTCTGCTGCCGCCGTGACGAAGACGTGGACTGACAAGTCTTACAGCATGACCTCCCTCCTGTCCCACCACGCTCAGCCATCGCTTCAGCTTCTACCACATTAGAGCACACACACACAGACATACATACAATGGCAGAGCTCCACAATGAGAAATAATCCACAGCACGGGAGCCTGAGTGCAGAGTGAGGAAATTTCACATCCAGATACAGAATCATTAACGAGCACTCAGGGGTCTTTTATGTTGAGCGGATGAGACACACACCCATTTTCTCATTCACTCCCCCGCTCACACAAACAAACAACAAACTCCCACTCCATTCAGAAGTCATAAAGACACGAGAAAGCAAACGCTCATGCACGAGGAGAATAAATCACAAAGACTCATAATATCAACAGCAAGTCTGAAGGAAATAACACCTAATAAAAGGTTATTACACCATCCAGTCCCAGCGTCAGGAGCAGGAAGGGTTAAACAACTGAAAACTGGAGACAGGTGTGTGTGGGGGGGTTAAAACTAAGCTGTTTCTGTTAGAGTTGGAAAGCATCTTGAGGTGCTTCCTGATTTTAGAGGTAATGAATTTAGTTTTTTACTTAAAGCTGAATTTTGTTCATGAAGAATTTACCAGAAGAAGCTCTTTTCTTTGAAAAACTCTGGTGATAGAAAGAAATAGACAATTCACAGATGTTCTTCTGTTAGTTTTAATGCCTTTACCTCTGTCAGGCGCCCCCCCCCCATTCCTCTGCCTCCATCACTCCTGCAGATATGAATCTCAGCAGGGAGGAGACATTAAGACACAACCACACATCAGACTCCTTCAGGAAGGGATTTTATTCTGCATCTCTCCCCCTGGAACCACATGTAGGAAAGTAATGTGAATTAGCTGTAATACAACCATAAAACCTCCAATAATATTTCTTAACCACTGTTGTCATATGAACCCACAGAGATATAAATCCTCCTCTTTAATGTGTTCTCCAGCGCTGCTTTTAAAACTAATGAATTTCAGCAGAGAATTGGTTAAGCTGAGTATTTAGTTCAGTTTATATGTTTAATGAGTGACGGAGGCGTTAGGAGTTACTGCTGAAACCAACACGACGTTATACTCCAGGATTTGTATCTTCTAGAAAGAAAATACATGAAGTTCAGATGTTTTCAAGCAGGTTTCTGTTTAAACGTTAAGAACATGAACAACCTCAGGAATCTGAGCAAATCCTACAGTTAATAAAACTCAATATTGATGTTGCATTTTACATTTATTCTGTAATTCTGAAATATTATTAAATTCCTCTAATAGAAGAGATACAGCTAGTTTTTGCTAATGCTATTAGCTCATGTAAATAATCCCTGAATTCTTTATAAATGATGTCAAAAGGTTTAGAGAACAGCATCTGCATGAATTATTATAAAATGTTTGAGACAGGAGACGTTTTAGGACACTGATAATCCACCTGGTGGACCTGCGGCTCTGACTAACCGTTAGCTTATGGATCGGTCCAGTGAAGGTCTGTGACGTTTCCTCAGAGGTTAGTTCGTTTTAACAGAAAGTTTTAAAATGATTGTTGGGGTCATTTTAAAGGGCTTCTTGCTATGCTGTCAGTGTTAGCAAGGTGAGAAGAGTCAGCGGTTTTTCCAGAGGTGTTTGAACTCACCGTGACTCTGGAAAAGCAGCCGTGACTCACACGCACCCGACAGGAGACACGTTTCCTTATGAAACCGGAGCCTCAGCAGAGAACTGCTGACTGTTTTTCACATGTTCTCGGTATCATGTTTGGTGTGTTTTTCTAAAGGCATCTTCAGAACTGATTAGGTTTGACTTTTGCACCAAACAGGATCGAGGCTACGACACATTATGATATAAAAATGGCTCCCGGCATGATGATTGCTGTTTCACTGCACAGACTAACTTAACAAACAACGTTAGTCCTGTAGCAGCGTGTTGAGACTGTAGTCACTGTAGTTGTTGTTCTGTGCATCGTTGGTCCAACTCCATGTTATTCCTAACACTGCTGCTCATCCTGCTTTGGTTTTTGTCTCATTGCACCTAATTTCATTTAGTCCTCAGTAATATGAGTCATTCTAAATACTGTGTGAATTACTGCCAGAAATTTGTCCACCTGTGATCGTCCGTCTTCTCGCTGTCCCAGCACCGTGTTCGGGTTCGAATGAATTAGGTGGCAAATGATTCTCAATCACATTTAATGGAGTGAATACGAGTTAATACGACTCTCATTTCCAAGAACAAGGTTCTGAAGTCTGCCTGTACTGCACCGATCCAGCTGGTTTTAATGACATTAATCTGTAATTTAGCCACAGAAAGCTTCTCATTTCTTTAGTGTGGATGACTGAGTTGGAGAGAAATGCTGTCTGAGTTCTCAGCTGTTGACTGATGAATTAGTTGGATTAATGTTGAAAGTGAAACAAAGATCTAAATGTTTAACTTTCTCTTTCCTCCTTTTGCTTTTGCTGCTCTCAGGATGTGAAGTCAACGTTCTTCCAGTTCGGTGCTTCGATCCAGCAGGAAGCTCTGCTGATGCTGAACATCATGGAAGAGTACGACTGGCACGTCTTCTCCATCGTCACCTCAAAGTTCCCCGGATACCAGGAGTTCATCAACATCTTAAAGACCACTGTTGACAACAGGTGAGACCGCTTCCTTTACACCTTCTTTTCTAGAAACTGAGTCTGAAATATTCTGCAGCTGAGAGATGATGAGACAGAAGAACTGAGCTTTTATCCACAAATCAAACAAACAAAATCACGCTGACATGTTCATAAGAAAAGATTAAAAAGTATTTCCTCCATGTTATTGTGATATTTTTGTGCACTAATTCACTAAAGTGAACTTGCAGTGTTAGAAAGTCTAAGACCAGGTCTCACTGGGAACTGGGTGTGTGACTTATGGACTGTCGAGTTCCCAGTTCTGGGATCCAACTTGTGGAACGCTGCACTAGGAACAGTTTGAACTCACTGCTGAAGTTTTATAGCTGGAAGATAATCAGCTGACCAAATAAATAAACTGCACAAAAAGAAGGAAAGTTGTGTTTAAAGAATTATTTTTATTATAAGAAAGCTTCTTGGTTTTAAATGTTATGTAATAAACAGTAACACGCCGCTCTGGGACGCCACCCCGTTCTTCAACCAGTGTTGGTCACCAGTCTGTAGATGTGGTTGTTGGTCCCTCAGCACGTCCCGGCTGAACCCACATGTGTCTACTGGGGTTGTGGTCCGGACTCCAGGCAGACTTTGGTGTTGTGGTCCCACACCATCATACTGCCCCCACCAAAAACCATGACCCTGTCAGTGCATCTAATCAGCACAGTGTTCTGTGTCTTCTCCACACTTTGACCCTACGATCAGCTGATGTAGTAAGAGACTCAACTCTGAACCTAACGCTTGTCCACATGTTGTTGACATCAGCACCAGCAGGCCTGAAGGTGAAGTCATGTATCTGAGTCACAAGGAGTCACTCAGCTGATGCTTCTGGATCCTGAAACTAAAATGTTTTGCAGTTTTAAACCAGGGGAACATAAACTGGTGATGTTTCACTCTGACGTGTTATTATCTTATCATCTTTACCTGTCCAGTCTAATGAAAAGTGTCCCAGGAGCCTCTGACAGTTCTTCTGTCTCTAGATGAAAACATCAGGATCCAGATGCATGAAATCCCAGATCAGGCTCAGAAACACACCGTGTTCCAGAGGGAGAACGATTTGTTCTGCAGTTTAACTCTGATCCAAACTTCAGTTCACTGTCAGGATGTTCTGAACTAATGAGAACAGACATGTTGGACTACAGCGGTGTCACGGTTCTGACACTGTGAATAAAGTCCCAGATCCTGCAGAACATGTTCTTCCTTCAGAGCACGGGGTCTATATTCATGTTGGATTTAGTCCTGGAACCAGATCTGGTTCTAAAGACAAAACCGAGCCGGTCCAGTGAGCTCTGGTGTCACCATGTGATGAATAATTAATGAGCTGGGTTGGATCATCAGCACATGCCCTTCTGTTTGGGCCCGTATGACATCATGAGGAGGAACCAGGTGTGATGAGATGAGCTCCTCACGCAGGTTAACAGCTTCCCTCGGTTCCATAACCATGTCACATTCAGTAAGACTCACTCAGTCCCCTTTCAGGTTCCAATCTTCTGCCTCGCTCCACCAGTAACTTCTAGCTAGTGCTAACGCCTGTTAGCATAGGTATTAACCTTAGCAACTTTCTGTTCTGCTCTTTAGCCTTAAAAACATCTAAATAATAAAATCTCTTTAAAGTTATTTTATTGTTAAAGTTCTTGGTAGTTTTAGTGTGTTTAAGTTTTCTACTGATTAATTGTTGATTGAAATGTAAATGTTCATGTAAATGTTGCAGGTTGTTGGTCGTATCTCAACAGAAAACCTTTTTTTATCTTTTATTCTGTATTTATTGAACATCTTGTTACAGGTTGAACATTGCGTTTATTTGATCAGCATCTCGTCGTCAGACTTCAGTAACACCTGAGTCGAGTTAATCATTCATATCATTCATTGACAAATATTTAAACTCAAGTCCTCTTTGTTTTTCCTGTTTAGTTTTGTGGGCTGGGACCTGCAGAATATCATCACTCTGGATGCTGTGGAGGAGGACAGTCGGTCTCAGATCATGCTGAAGAAGGTCCAGTCTCCGGTGGTCCTGCTGTACTGCTCTAAAGACGAAGCGGTCTACATCCTGGAGGAGGCTCGCTCTCTTGGCCTGACTGGATTTGGTTACATCTGGATCGTGCCTTCGCTCACTACTGGGAATACAGAAATAACACCAGAAGCATTTCCATCGGGGATGATCTCAGTGTCGTACGACGACTGGGACTACCCGCTGGAGGCGCGAGTACGGGATGGACTCGGGATCATAACCTCAGCGGCGGCAGCCATGTTGGAGGAGTATGGTGACATCCCTGAAGCCAAGACGTCCTGTTATGGACAGATGGAGAAGACATCGAAGCTCCCTCCAAGTGCTCTGCACAAGTAAGAATAATAATGAATTTGTTTTAAGGTTTATGAAACAGCCGATCCATGAAGCTCCTGTTAGTGTGTGTTGTTTTCCTCCTACAGCTGATCATGTTCATCCTAACACAAAGATTCAGTTACTGTTGTGCATTAGCTCAAGATGATTCCAATTACTGCAGAGAAAACCGAGAAGTGCTGCAATTAATTAGAAGAAGATGAGAATTAAATGGAAGTGAGTGAAATATTGGGCATCACTTGTGATTCAGGCAGCGAGAAGAGGATCAAGAGAAGGAATGTAGATGTGATAACAGCAGGAAGCCACTACAAATGAGTGCTCTCAAACTGAAGATGAGTCTTTCTGCTCTCCTTCATCTCATCTGACCCCCCCTCGTCTTCTGCACGTCCCCCATCAACCAGTGGGAGATGCTGCAGTCCTTGCCAGCTCTGTCTGGCCTTCCAGCTGGTTGAGACACTTACGATCACTGTTTACATCCTGATACTGAGTTCAACTGAGAAAATGACGTGTGAAATTATTCTGAAATTTTAATTCTAGAATTTCTTCTTAAAAGCAAATTCAGCTTCATGTTTTAACTGAAATCATCATGTAGAAGATCTGAAGCAAAAAACAAGGCAGAAACATGTTACACATCAGTCAGGAGCATCATCTAAACATAACAGCAGATTTCAGGATCTCCTCGTGACTCATAACACTTGTGTTTTTACTGAAAACCATGAGGTGTGACCGTCACCGCGGTCAGACGTTATGTGGGTAACATTCATCTGATGCATTATGATGTCCAATTTCACCTGTAACGCTTTAGTGCTCAGAGGTAACTGAACCTTCTGGAGGTCGTGGTCAGAAACAGGAAGTAGAATTAACCCTGATGTTGCTTTAGGAGCCACTTTCACCTGAACTCAAACAGGAAACAGATACACTGATGGGAAATTGCAACTATCCAGAGACTGGATTCTGTGCACATGCTCTGCTGCTTGAGGTTGTTATCCAGGTGATGAGTTCCCACAGATGGTTATGTAGTGGCTGAGAGGGCACAGCCAATCAGGCTTAAGGGCCATGACATAGGAAACATGATTGGTCAACGTTAGGTGGAGGCAGTGGGCCAGTGCGGGTCGTTAGACCATCAGCAGCTGTCAGGGGAGATAGAAAGACTATGTTAACACACACACGTACGCATGCCCACGTGCACACACACACACACATAAATATCCGACTTCAGACCTCCTTTACGTTTGTGCCGTTTCATGTTTCGACGCGTCCGTACAGGAAGTGAATCGGCGGAGCTGTTGTTCCCAGTGACCGTGCACTCACATGCTGCTTGTGCTTTCAGTGAAGTTTTACCTCGCTCACTTTGCTCATGACAGCGGTGATGATAAATCCACATGACACGTCCAAGATTAATTTGTTTTGCAGAGTAATAGAAAAATAAAATGAAATAAAAACAGGAGACAAATGACCGACTAAGAGTGCCGGCCAGTGCAGCAATCAGACCGAGTGACAGCTTGGGCTCCATAGAGTGTGTGTGTGTGTGTGTG
>SSNP01000022.1:4446251-4472453 GCA_006937955.1 Pachypanchax playfairii | reverse complement strand
GGGGGGGGGGGGGTCACACTTTTTGGAAACAAGAGAAATATTTCCTCTTCTTTCATGGCAGATTTACAGTGTACTGCTCACCTTGCTGTGGCGAACAGTGTGCTTTAAAATGACTTTAGTGCTTATTTATCAGTGTGTGTGTGTGGGGGGGGGGCGATCAGGTGTGGTGGTAGTTGTTTGTTCTGACAGGTAATTTCAATCTCTTGACCTGATGTATGAGGTTCAGAAGCATAAAAACACACATGTACACTGACAGACTTCATATAAACATCCTGCTGCAGCTCTTCTTACAGATGATTCCATGTTTGTTTCCCAACTGAAAGATGCTGCATCTGTTTCTTTTAAACCAAATAAATAAATACAGATTTCTGTTTATTTATTTAGCTGAGACTTGGAGTGTGTGATGAAGTCGAGGTCATTAGCATGAGAAGTGGTGGTCTGTGGTTGTCTATGGGGTCTGTAGTGGTCTGTGGTGGTCTGTGGTTGTCTATGGGGTCTGTGGTTGTCTATGGGGTCTGTGTGGTCTGTGGTTGTCTGTGTGGTCTGTGGTGGTCTGTGGTTGTCTATGGGGTCTGTGGTGGTCTGTGGTTGTCTATGGGGTCTGTGGTTGTCTATGGGGTCTGTGGTGGTCTGTGGTGGTCTGTGGTTGTCTATGGGGTCTGTGGTTGTCTATGGGGTCTGTGGTTGTCTATGGGGTCTGTGGTGGTCTGTGGTGGTCTGTGGTTGTCTATGGGGTCTGTGGTGGTCTGTGGTGGTTGAAGGATACAGCAACCAACCCAACAGTAACACCAGCATCAGCAAACGTTAGCTGTAACATTAAGAAGGATGAAATTAAAAACCTGTCCAGTATATTTCGGGATCTTTAGACCAACACCTGAAACACGTGAACCTTCACATGGAGTTGGACCCGTTTCGCAGCTCTAACAGCTTCCACTCTTCTTGGACAGTGTTTCCTCAGGGGGACCCCATACTGATCCCAGGCCAGCCGAGAGACAAATTCCCTCCAGCGTGTCCTAGGTCTTCCTCCTCCCTGTGGGACATGCCCAGAACAGATGCCTGAGTCACCTCAGCAGCAGTTCTACTCAGAACTCTTCCTGGGTGACCAAGCTCCTCACCTTATCTCTAAGGGAGCGTCCAGCCACCCTGAGGAGGAAACTCTTTTCACCAGCTTGTATCCTGGATCTTGTCCTTTTGGTCATGACCCAGATCTCATGGCCATAGATGAGGGTTGGAACGTAGATTGACCAGTAAATCGAGAGCTTTGCCTTTCGACTCAGCTCCATCTTCACCACAACAGTCTAATACAGCTACCGCATTACTGCAGATGCTGCACTGATCCGTCAATCTCACACTCCACCCGCCCCTTACTCATGAACGAGACCCCGAGNTGTGGTGGTCTGTGGTTGTCTATGGGGTCTGTGGTTGTCTATGGGGTCTGTGTGGTCTGTGGTTGTCTATGGGGTCTGTAGTGGTCTGTGTGGTCTGTGGTTGTCTATGGGGTCTGTAGTGGTCTGTGTGGTCTGTGGTTGTCTGTGTGGTCTGTGGTGGTCTGTGGTTGTCTATGGGGTCTGTGGTGGTCTGTGGTTGTCTATGGGGTCTGTGGTTGTCTATGGGGTCTGTGGTGGTCTGTGGTGGTCTGTGGTTGTCTATGGGGTCTGTGGTTGTCTATGGGGTCTGTGGTGGTCTGTGGTTGTCTATGGGGTCTGTGGTTGTCTATGGGGTCTGTAGTGGTCTGTGTGGTCTGTGGTTGTCTATGGGGTCTGTAGTGGTCTGTGTGGTCTGTGGTTGTCTGTGTGGTCTGTGGTGGTCTGTGGTTGTCTATGGGGTCTGTGGTGGTCTGTGGTGGTCTGTGGTTGTCTATGGGGTCTGTGGTTGTCTATGGGGTCTGTGGTGGTCTGTGGTGGTCTGTGGTTGTCTATGGGGTCTGTGGTTGTCTATGGGGTCTGTGGTTGTCTATGGGGTCTGTAGTGGTCTGTGTGGTCTGTGGTTGTCTATGGGGTCTGTAGTGGTCTGTGTGGTCTGTGGTTGTCTGTGTGGTCTGTGGTGGTCTGTGGTTGTCTATGGGGTCTGTGGTGGTCTGTGGTGGTCTGTGGTGGTCTATGGGGTCTGTGGTTGTCTATGGGGTCTGTAGTGGTCTGTGTGGTCTGTGGTTGTCTATGGGGTCTGTAGTGGTCTGTGTGGTCTGTGGTTGTCTGTGTGGTCTGTGGTGGTCTGTGGTTGTCTATGGGGTCTGTGGTGGTCTGTGGTTGTCTATGGGGTCTGTGGTTGTCTATGGGGTCTGTGGTGGTCTGTGGTGGTCTGTGGTTGTCTATGGGGTCTGTAGTGGTCTGTGTGGTCTGTGGTTGTCTATGGGGTCTGTAGTGGTCTGTGTGGTCTGTGGTTGTCTATGGGGTCTGTGGTGGTCTGTGGTTGTCTATGGGGTCTGTGGTTGTCTATGGGGTCTGTGGGGGTCTGTGGTGGTCTGTGGGGGCTGTGGTTGTCTATGGGGTCTGTAGTGGTCTGTGTGGTCTGTGGTTGTCTATGGGGTCTGTAGTGGTCTGTGTGGTCTGTGGTTGTCTATGGGGTCTGTAGTGGTCTGTGTGGTCTGTGGTTGTCTATGGGGTCTGTGGTTGTCTATGGGGTCTGTGGTGGTCTGTGGTTGTCTATGGGGTCTGTGGTTGTCTATGGGGTCTGTGGTGGTCTGTGGTGGTCTGTGGTTGTCTATGGGGTCTGTGGTTGTCTATGGGGTCTGTGGTTGTCTGTGGGGTCTGTGGTGGTCTGTGGTTGTCTATGGGGTCTGTGGTGGTCTGTGGTGGTCTGTGGTTGTCTATGGGGTCTGTGGTGGTCTGTGGTTGTCTATGGGGTCTGTGGTTGTCTATGGGGTCTGTGGTGGTCTGTGGTGGTCTGTGGTTGTCTATGGGGTCTGTGGTTGTCTATGGGGTCTGTGGTTGTCTATGGGGTCTGTGGTTGTCTATGGGGTCTGTGGTGGTCTGTGGTTGTCTATGGGGTCTGTGGTTGTCTATGGGGTCTGTGGTGGTCTGTGGTTGTCTATGGGGTCTGTGGTGGTCTGTGGTGGTCTGTGGTTGTCTATGGGGTCTGTGGTTGTCTATGGGGTCTGTGGTTGTCTATGGGGTCTGTGGTGGTCTGTGGTTGTCTATGGGGTCTGTGGTGGTCTGTGGTGGTCTGTGGTTGTCTATGGGGTCTGTGGTTGTCTATGGGGTCTGTGGTTGTCTATGGGGTCTGTGGTGGTCTGTGGTGGTCTGTGGTTGTCTATGGGGTCTGTGGTTGTCTATGGGGTCTGTAGTGGTCTGTGTGGTCTGTGGTTGTCTGTGTGGTCTGTGGTGGTCTGTGGTTGTCTATGGGGTCTGTGGTGGTCTGTGGTGGTCTGTGGTTGTCTATGGGGTCTGTGGTTGTCTATGGGGTCTGTGGTTGTCTATGGGGTCTGTGGTGGTCTGTGGTTGTCTATGGGGTCTGTAGTGGTCTGTGTGGTCTGTGGTTGTCTATGGGGTCTGTAGTGGTCTGTGGTGGTCTGTGGTTGTCTATGGGGTCTGTGGTTGTCTATGGGGTCTGTGGTTGTCTATGGGGTCTGTGGTGGTCTGTGGTTGTCTATGGGGTCTGTGGTTGTCTATGGGGTCTGTGGTGGTCTGTGGTGGTCTGTGGTTGTCTGTGGGGTCTGTGGTTGTCTATGGGGTCTGTGGTTGTCTATGGGGTCTGTGGTGGTCTGTGGTGGTCTGTGGTTGTCTATGGGGTCTGTGGTGGTCTGTGGTTGTCTATGGGGTCTGTAGTGGTCTATACTTGAACACCAATAGTTGGGGTAAGGCCTCTCCACCGTCCAGGAGAGGGCAAGGCATCCTTTTCTGGTTAAGAATCATAGCCTCAGATTTGGAGGTGCAGATCTTCATTCCAGTCACTTCACACTCGGTAAACTGCTCCAGTGTACGCTGGAGGTCCTGATTCAGAGAAGCCAACAGAACAACTTCATCCACAAACAGGAGTGAATATATCCTGTAGTTCCCAAACTGGCATCCCTCTGGACCCCAGCTGCATCTAGAAACACTGTCCATAAAATGATAAACAGAACCGGTGTCGAAGGAACCAGGTCTGATGTACTGCTGGTGATACCTGATAACAGAATGTTTTTAATTTGTCTTAATAATGTTTCCTGTATCTGATGTTTCATTTCTGTTTTAGTTCAGAATCAAAGAAAATCTTTAAAGAGTTTCAGTTTCTTTTCACAGTATTTGAGGCTTTAAACTTTTACACGTCACTAACAGGTGATTCATATCATCCAGTGATTCATAGATTAAAAATAAGTATCACAACTTCACACAGACGCTGTTGCTGGTTTGTTTAACCGAACAAAAAAGTAACGTCGATATTTTTTTACCTGACCATTTACCATTATATTCACTCTGACTCAATTCCTTTATTCTTATATATTCTGATTATTGGTAAATAGTCACATGCTACTTATTAAAAGACTCAGTTAAACAGCTTTGTCAAATTATCAGGAATTTAATCAAAACCTATATAAAGAATAAATGAGATAAAAATACAAGTAAATAAAAATAAACATTTATCTGGTTAGTATTAACTAATATTATCTTTATATTTTAACAACAATTATATTTTCAGATTTGAGATGAATTAATCATAAAGTATTTAAATTATTATTTTTTTCGTTGCATCTTTCTCTCCTCATTGAAAAGCACCTCAGTCTTTTTTGTGTTTTATAAAAAGATCCTTGAGTCCATCCATCATGTCCCGGCCGGGGGTTCTGCTCCTCTCGATCCGGACCGACTCCCAGCCAGCTGCCTGCGGTGTCGAGTCCAAACCTTTCTATTTTTCATGTTTCCTAAACACAGAGTTTACAACAGATCCTGGGATTTTTCTCTCGTACGATTTCTGTTTTCTGAGCAGAAGCTCTTTTTGTTTCTGTACAATATGATTGAAACTGAACTACAATCATCCTGTTGCAGTGAATTTTTATAACACAGTTACTCAGTTCTGGAATCTGCAGGACGGCGACGAGTGTCTGTATTTTATTTTGCATTTGCCTTTTAGGAAGACGAGGCTTTTATACTGCTTTGTATGTTTGTTAGTCAGACCCAACATGTCAGCTTTTTTAAAACAACAACAACAAATTACATTCCTGGCCGTTGACCTGTGTATCGTCTAGCTCCGCCTCTCACCTAATGACCGCTGCAGATAGGCACCAATCCCCCCGCAACCCTGCACAGGAACATCTGGTATAGAACGTTCCCTTCATGTCATGTGACAGGAAGAAATGGCTCTCTGATCAGGACTGAAGGTGATCACATGATTACCTGAGAAACATCGTAAACATAAATATTCCAAGCTTCTAGATACTGAAAGTGACACATCTGGTAAAAGTTTTGAGAAAAGAATAATTGAAACTGTTAATGAGCTTAATGGACGTTCATTCAGAGCTCGAGGTTGGAGCTACATTTCAGGCAGACTGCACAGATGGAGAGAACGTTGAATAAAACATCTGAACATGTGGGCAGAGTTTAGCCATCTAAAGCAAATCCAGCAGCACAAGAAAGGGATTCGTTTCTCATCAGAATGAAGGTTTTTATAAAAAAGGTGCTCGAGGATTTCACAGATTCTTGTTAGTGAAGTTTGAGAAAATGTTTCAGATTTAAATAGAATCAAACTGAAAATATTCGAGATGTAACATTAGCTGTCAGGCAGCTTTTAACCTTCCACTGTCCAGTCAGGTCTTCATAACTACACGTGTGCATGTGCGTGCACGCTTCGTACATCTCAAGCACCCTGACAGTATATGTCATTGCTTTGACTGGTCCTGGTTTTGCCTCCATCTCTGACACACACAGTCTTGTACAGTTCAGTCTTTGTTCCACTTTGTAAAGCAGTGAAACCGTCTGACGAGGAACCGGATCTGTCTTCCAGAAGGAGGAGGATGTTGTGGAGGAGAACGTGATCAGATGCAGATTATTTGTGAATTCTGCAGTTTACTTGTAGCTCTAACTCAGTTCACACCCACCCCTCTCATGTTTTACAGTTATAAAAGGTTCAAGTAAAAAGGAGGAGGATAATCAAGAGGAAGGCAGTAAAAATAACACAGGATATTTTTATCTCCCTCTCTGTTAAGGCGCCGTCCTTCCTCCATCGCTCTCCCTCATTCCTCTTTATACCCACTTTTAATGGAAACTGGGGAAACGTTATTTTTTTTATCCTCGTGTCTTGAAAAGAACCTGCGTCTTTATGGTCTTCTTTATGCTGCAGCAACGATGTCCTACACAACATGAAACACCTCACCTGCTGCAATCCGCTGTGGCTTTAACAGCGCACGTGGGCACACGCGCTCCATTTAGAAGTTTGCCCTCTCACTCCTCCTCAGAATGTGGTGGAAGAGGAAGAAAAGAGGAGTCTGAATCGTACACGAGCGCTGACAGAAGGAGTGAGAGAGACGGAGTGAGGAAGGACAGTCATGATTAATGTGGAGCCTGTGTGGACCCAAGAATATCTCCCCACTGCCCTCCATCTTGGCTAATGTGACCTGCCATATGGGTCAACCATTACTGTGTGTGTGTTGGGGGTGGGGAGGGGGGGGGGTGGGCTTTAATAGTACAGTACTAAACATACATTATCATTTACAACCACAAATCCACAAAAGTATTGACGTTGTTTAAAATGTCTATAAAACAGAAAACAATCTGCAGATTTTATTTCCTCTTCAGACATTAAAAGTTGAAACTACAGATTTGATAAGTCCTTCACACCTTTCACCTGTATGAATATCACCCACTGCCCCTCCCTATCCCACATCTTCACAAGAATACCTCACTGGAGCCATGCAAAGTCCCATCCTGCCTCAAAAGCTCCACAAGCATCCCGGTCCCCAAAAAATCCTCCATCCAGGACCCGGACTCCTCTATCCAAGATCTGGACTCCTCCATCCTGGAGCCAGACCCCTCTATCCAGGACCTGGACTCCTCTATCCAGGACCTGGACTCCTCTATCCAAGATCTGGACTCCTCCATCCTGGAGCCAGACCCCTCTATCCAGGACCTGGACCCGGACTCCTCTATCCAGGACCTGGACTCTTCCATCCTGGAGCCAGACCCCTCTATCCAGGACCTGGACTCCTCCATCCAGGGCTTGGACCCTTCCATCCTGGACCTGGACTCCTCTATAAAGGATCTGGACTCCTCCATCCTGGACCCAGACCCCTCTATCCTGGATCTGTACCCTCCATCCAGGTCCTGTACCCTCCATCCTGGACCTGGACTCCTCCAGAGTAAAAGGTCAGGCAGCATCATCAGGGACCTTCTCACCAGGATCTCACCTCTTCTCTCCCCTGAGGATGGAGCTACAGATCACTGAACACCAAAACCACCAGACCCAAGACCAGTTTTTCCTCCAGACCGTCACCATGTTGAACAAACATGTTTAACACCTTCATGAAGAAATAACTTCTTCTCTCATGGAAATAATAATATTTACCTGTTCTGTACCACCTGACTTCAAACATCAATCAGATATTTATGGTGGACGATGATGCTAATGTGTCTCGTATGTTGTGTGTTCATGTCCAACACTGTCTTTATCTTTACATGTCTGTCTGTAAAGACAAGTGAAAAGTGAACCTAATTCCTTGTATGTGGAACATACTGGCCCAAATAAACCTGGTCCTGGTTCTGAGATCTTTTATCATTTCATAGAGTTTATTTGCATTTTGAATTGGATTAAATAAGTCACATGAAATTACATATAAACCAGTGGGCCGTGTCTATTTGCTGGTCACTGCAGAAAAGAATCAGAGTAACTTAAGACTTAAGACTCATAAGACTTCATGAGATCGATACCATGAGAAGAAACCTGAGAAATGTCTGAATAAGACAATACGAGGGTTTCACTGTCACACTGACTGTGCTGTAATTCAGGAGTAACATGTTAATCTCACAGTGTCATGTCTAAGACGTGTTCGGTCTTTTACAGTCCGTGTTGATTCAGAAGAAATTCCAGTAGAATTTGATCTAATAAATCTCCTTTTCCCTGTTTCTCACCACCACCTCATTCTGTTCCTCATTCCCATCTCGTCACCTGTCCTGCTGCTCCTCAGGTACATGATGAATGTGACGTGGGATGGCAGAGACTTGTCGTTCACAGAGGACGGGTACCAGGAAAACCCAAAGCTGGTCGTCATCGTCCTCAACAAAGAGCGTGAGTGGGAAAAGGTAAAATCCACATCTGTCTTTATCACAAACAAAATGTTTGACAAACTTCCATCGTCTGTGTATTTCAGTGTGGTGCATGATGGTACCTCAGACTGAGGGTGGATTGGGGTTGTTGTGTCTTCAACACTTGTTTAAAAAGCTCAGGTTACACATGCATCTCTGTTAGCTGCAGTCTGCAGGATTTCCACTGCAAGCAGCTTTAATTCAGGCTTCATGGCGACGCACTCAGACAGGAGGTGCTGAGGAGGAGATGGAGTGTGTCGTAAACAAAGAGCCTGTAAAACTGATCACTTCACTGTGACGCAAAAAGAAAAAAACAAGTCTGAAAGCAAGAAGCAGCTAAAGTAGAAACATAATTGGGAGCTTCGCTGCCTTCTTCTTCTTCTTCCTGCTCTGTGGTGCTGCTGTCCCACTCATGCAGCAGAAAATCAGGAAGAGAGACTTACAAGATGATCAAGAGATAAAAATTCAGCAACTCCACTGAAATATGGATATGCACTAAAAATATAAAACGTGTCCCCCTGGGGCGCAGGACGCGGAGACGGGGAGAGGATACTGAGACGAGCAGAACGAGAGTTCCAGAAAGCAAATGTGTGAGAATAACAGAAAGAAAAGATGGAACGACACAAACAGGAGAGAGAGAGAGAGAGAGAGAGAGAGCGTCACCAGCATTTATATGATCAGTTTGTTTCAGCCAGCCGTGATCTCAGCTGTTCAAAGCACCAACAACAAGCTGTTACTTTAACAACTATAAATATATTAAATATATTTGGATGTTTTTGTTCCAGTTTTTAACAGTATTTTTCTCCACAAACTAAAACCCTCCATGTTTGGTTAAATGGGGAGTTTAACTGTAGGATTAGTGTTGGGGGTAGTTTGAGTTGGAACGTGGCCTTCCTGTATGTCAGTCAAACAAACAAACAAACAAACAAACAAACAAACAAACAGAAAATCACTAATAGAAAAACAAAAAGCTGAAGGAGTTTATAAGTTCTCTCAAATCGTTCATGTAAAAAACTACAAGTTATTTATTTTAAAAACTAAAGTTAAACAGACTGAACTAAAGATAGAAACATGTATCGCAACCAAGGAAAGGTCAGTCAAAGGTAGAACCAGGGGCCAAGGAGCTAATGCTAACAGGTGATACACAGGTGTGATGACATGTAAACAAGAGCAGGTGACAGATAACAGATAAACTAAAACATCCAGAAAAACAAAATATTATAAATAAATTCACATCAGAGGAAAAACAATCACCAAACAAAAACCACAAAACTCATACTGTATGTTATCAAACAACAAATGCTAAAACCAATAATATTTATCACACGTTGAAAGATTTTTAATCAGAATCAGTTTATTGACAAGTTTTATTTGTCTTGAGTGAAGCTGCAGAGAATAAATCAAAGTTAGAATAAGAAACATAAGAACCAGCAATATTTACACGTACAATGTATCTCTGCAATAATGCAAATGTCTGTGTGTAACTGATAAAATGTGTTTGTTTTGTTTCTTGTTGGAATTCAGTATAAAACCAAAGACTGTAAAGGAAAAGTGTTTGTTTCATAACAGCAGAGTAGATGGAGATTCACCGTGTAGCAGATCACAGAATAATTATTACAGACAGGGTGTGTTTCATACCTGAAAATTCACTATACAGGGAGCGAACATGGACACACACACACCACAGACACACACACACACACGAGCACACAGACGAATGCTGGTTGTATTTCTTGCTAACGGCATCGATATTCCTTGAAAATTAAATTGTACTGAATTCAGAGGTAATGAGTCCAGTTTTCTCTCGCTCTTTGACTCCATCATCTTCTTTCTCCACACACATACATTAGCATGTACTGTGACACATGCGAGCTGACACAACACGCGTACACACGCACAAGCATTCGGGTAAACATTTGGAGGCTGAGGGAAGAGGGCGAGCAGAATCCATTTTGGTCGACATAATTTTGTCTGACAGAAGTGACAGATACTGTTTTATGACTGAATGGGTTTCTCAGTGCTATTAGGAACTCATTCTCCCATAATGCATCATGGCACAATGATGAGTCTCCCATTGAGACTGGCACAGAGAAGGTGCTCAGTGCATGGAGTGTTTTCATCATGGCTTCATTGTCCAGGCTGATCAAAAGCCTTAAAGCTCAAATACAGCATGACGGAAAACACAGAAACATTACAAACATGAAAAAAAATTACACAAAATGTTTGTTAAAAAATGAATTCTAGCAAATATTTATCACCTGAGAATTAAACAAAAACACACAAAACCAATTAACATGTGAATAATGTGTAACACACATTCTGCACATGTGACCGAAAGATTTGTCTGACGTGTCATGTGGTCACATGTTTATCACATGAAATCTCACACAATAATAACACAATAAAATTCATGTAGCTTTTCTAGAAGGTTTCTGATTTTAATTTAATTGTTTGTTGGTTAATATTAATATAAATAATATATTTATGTTGTAATTAGATAGGAATAGTTGACAGTTGTTACCTGTAGTACTCAGCTCCTCCACTAGAGGGCAGACAACACGGTGAGGATTTGATAAAACAGGTTTTTGTGGAAAGTACAAATCCTGTTAAAGAGTCAGAGCTCTTAGAAATAACTGTATAAAATCAGAAACATTTATAGCTTTAATGATAAAGGAACAGAAATACTTTGAGGAAATAAATCTAGTTCGTTTGTTGCTTTTTACAGCGCAGTAATCCCTCGTCCGATCACTGTAACCTCCCACTGGCCCAGCTGTCAGATCCCATGCATCCCATCCCAACGCCCGCTCTGCTTAGTATTACACGCATGTAATATCTGGTATCACAATCAGGAGGATTCAGCGTTCTTGTTTCTTTGCTGGTCGATAAACAGAATCCTTCATTGGCATTAATTTATAACCCGTCTCTCTTTAATTACAGAAAAGAAAAGACTTGTAAGGATGAGAAAAGATGAGAGGAGCAGGATTAGAGAGATGATGAAGTCAGCTTCTCCTCCTCATCCTCCTCCCTCCTCCTCCTCATCCCTACTCCTCCTTGNTCCCTCCCCCTTCTCCTCCTCCCTCCTCCTCCTCCTCCTCCATCCTCCTCATCATCATCCTCCCTCCTTGTCTTCCTCCTCCCCCTCCTCCCTCTCCTCCTCCCTTCTCATCATCCTCCTCCTCATCATCCTCCTCCTTGTCTTCCTCCTCCGTCCTCCTCCTCCGCCTCCTCATCCTCCTCCCCCTCCTCCCTCTCCTCCTCCTTGTTTTCCTCCTCCCTCCTCCTCCCTCCTCCTCCCCCCCTCCTCCCTCTCCTCCTCCTTCCTCATCATCCTCCTCCTCCCTCCTCCTCCTTGTCTTCCTCTTCCCTCCTCCCTCCTCCCTCCTCCTCCTTGTCTTCCTCCCCCTCCTCCCTCTCCTGCTCCCTCCTCCCTCCTCATCCTCCTCCTCCTTCTCTGTTCTCTCTCACATTGTCAAGACTCTTCTGAAAACATTTGTGTCACTTCTTATTGACTCATTAAATCAAAGCACCACTTCTTTGAGGATTATATCGTTGACTAAACGGATTGAAGATCCTTCAGTTGTCTGCGTTCGTGTTTGGGTTCAGAGTGTATGTACAGTACTCAGCAAACCCCCCCACCCCCCCTCTCTAAAAGAAAAATACTTCCAGGATCCTTCAGGGAGAATTCAGACTGATACTCCCTGCTTGTTAAACTGAAACATGTCTATGGTCCATTTTAAACTCACATTTTAGATAAATAATACATATCGCAGGTGTTTAGAGTGACAAATCTGTCTTGAAATACCTTTTGAACTCAGTCCAAGCTGAGAAGATGCTTTCTGAAACACATTAAACTTTAATTTATGGCTCAGGTTCTTGGTTGATTTGTTTCAGTCCTAAACCTCCCGAGTCCTTCAGAAAGCTCAGATTTTAGGAAGGTATAAGCTTCAAACGCTCCTTCATCTGCCGTGTTTCAGACATTCCTTCAGATTTACCTTTACTCCATAATTTGATCAATTTCTCAGGGATATTTGGAATTTTCATCTCTGTCTGAAAAGTGGACGGGTCAGAGTTATGAAGGCCGTTCTCAGGTCAGATCTGAGCTGAACGATAAATCTCTTTATTTACTGATCAGATTATTTTCCACCTGCAGTCATGAGATCTGGATCAAGATGAAGAACCAATGACTGAAACAGGTTTTCATTGTGCATCAGCAGTGCTCTGCCTCAGAGATAAAGTGTGGAGCTGCCGCTCCTCCTCATCGACATGAGTCAGCTGAGGTGGTCCAGTTTGGATCATCTGATCACCTTCTTCTGAAGGTCTTCTGGACATGTCCCACTGGGAGGACATGGACGGCTTGCTGGAAGCCAGTGTAGCCAACTCTGCACCTTCATCTCTATATTTAACCAGTGTTCATTCCCGTCCCGGGTAGTTGACATCATGTAGCGACCTGTCAGGTCTGGGAATGTTCTCCTGATCTGGAGGTCATGGGACGAGGGAAGTACAGGTTTCCCTCCTGGGTCTCTACAACCCAACCTCGGATAAGTGTTGAAACATGGATGGAGATTTGAACTTTGTCCCTGATGTGTCTGGTTCTTCCTTTGGTTCCATACGAGTGCAGCTCTTCTTTGTTGGTGTTACGGTCCCTGGGAAATTCTTCAACTGGTTCTTACAAAAACTAGACTGTCATTGTTTAGGTCATAAAACCCGAGATCCCTTTCAGCTCCAGCTCATTAAGCAGCAGAACGAGAGCCGTGATAAACTGGGTGAACACTTTATGCTTATGTTACAGAAAAAAGGTGATTTTTTTTTTTCAGTATTTTTATTTCATTTCTTCTGTCAGAACATTACAAAGTCCTTTTGATCCTGTTTCCCCCAATTTAAAAAAACAACATCTTCCAGTAAATCCTTCTAACCGGTCCCATTTCCTCCTGACACGAGCGCGTGAGTCTCTACATGCACTCATTCACTTGTGAAATACAAAACAGCTGGACTAAGACAGATAGCCAAATGTGGCCAATCCCCGGAGAGCGAAGGTGACACACTTGAAACTGCACACACGCCACCTCGGCATTCCACTCTGCCCCACGCCGCACTGCGCCCCCGTCCTCAGCACGCATCACACAGACACACGGTTCAAGGACCGGCGCTGACAGCAGAGTGAGCTGTTGACAGTGGTGCCGACTGCGAGCGGAGGAGAAGCTCTAATCCCTGTCAGAGGGTGAAAACCACTCAAAGCAAAACAATTAAAATGCTAATTTCATTTCCTCCTCTCTGCTCGCCTGTTAATGACTTAGCCAAGCATGCAGGCTAAGCTACGGCCATGTGTGAACGCTCACGGGTGTGTTGGTAACAACACCGGCTCACGGCTCCGGGTTAGAACGGGCTGGATTTACACTATGATGTTCTGTTTAAAAGCAGGTGGATTCACACAGAAAACAAACCAAAATGGACCTGGTCCAGATTATCTGATGTGTGTGCACGTGTGTGTGCACGTCTCCACTTCATCCCTCAGTCCAGTTTCTTATCGAAGCAGAGACGAAGGTGGTTCTGTAACGGAGGGAACTAGATTCACTTTTCTTTATTTTTACAATCTTTATCTTTATTAATAATTGAAAGTCAAGCAAAACCTTGACGCCTGTTGCCTGAACACACACACACTCTCACGTGCACACATAGAAACTCAGACAGGTGTGTGTGGGTACAGTGAATCCCACAGGGCATCTGTGACATCACAGCTCTGAAAATGATCTAAATTATTAACAGAGTTGCCTCAGTGGCACACTTCCTCTCTGTATGTCACACTGAATGAACAGGTTTGTATTCAGAACAACAACCTCGGAGTGTTTCGTCATCTGTTTACTCCCCACGTTCACATCACATTTATCTTATCCTCATGAAATAAACATCCAAATAACACACGACTGCAGTGTTTCTGTACAGCTGCTGCAAAAACACAGAAAATTCTGGTTTTCCTTTAACAGATGGGGAAACTGGACAACGGCAGCCTGACGGTGAAGTATCCCGTTTGGCCGCGTTTCAACTCCTTCGGTGACGCAGAGCTTGATGACAACCACCTGTCCATCGTCACCCTGGAGGAGAAACCGTTCGTCATCGTGGAGGATGTAGAAAGACTGACCGGAACCTGCATGAGGAACTCTGTGCCCTGCAGGAAGCATATCAAAGAGTAAGTCTGAGTAAAAAGTCTGACAAGTTGAGCTGCGACTCGTTGCTAAACACATTAGAAATGTTCACAAGGTTTCTCACGAGTCGACGATCCTCGATCATGTCACTTCAGCTTTAAAGGTAAATTTCTTACAATAAAAGTGATAAAAGTAAACTGCCTCAAACACAAACCAGCTGGTGTTTTTGGGAGAATGTTTACCTCTGCTCAAACTGTTGTAATATGTTGTTCATGTAGAAAGTCTCGCCACCTTCTGGTGCTGCGCGAGTATTTTAAAGAGGCCATTTCATACAAATTTTATGACTTTGTGGTTATTTCTTAAGTATTAACCAGTAAAATGAAACATTTTATGTCTAAAAAACATCAGGAAACACTGATTAACAGACCTTTTAATCTGTCTGCATTAAAATTCGGGTGGTTTCAGCTCCTTCCGTCAGGCCTCGAGCAGCAGCTCGTTCATATTCATTATTCGGATTTGCTGGACTCTGATTGGCTAACAAACTAGCCTATGAGAGCAAGGTATACTGTTTCCTGCCCTGCTGCACATGGTAACATCAGACGTTCTCTCTTCCTGTTTGATATGTCTTATGCTAACAGCTTTTAGCCAGCAGCATGCTAGGTGTGGTTTCAACTGCAGGAGCTGATGAATACTAACGAACAAAGGAGTTGTGATGAAACAGATACAGGCTGTTAGAACTCAGGAGAACTCGGGTTTTATCACCACCTGCGTAGTTTGAGAGATTAAAACTGAAAGAGAAGTTGTTGACCTGTTTTCACCCACTATGAAGGTAAGAACACCTGTGGAGCTAAAATATTCAACAGAAACCTCAGAAAAACTGTTTTTAATGGAAGGAACTATTTAATAGTTTTATTGGAATTACTTTCCATCTGGATGGAGATGTTTTTAGAAACTGAAGCAGAGAGAAGAACGTCTTCCACAGCGAACCTTCAACCCTGATTCAGTTTATAATGTGTTTGATGGTGACACATAACGAGCTGCAGCATTTAAACACAAGCTGGTGTGTTTTCTGCAGAGCGGTCGTCGTGTTTTTCTCCTCGTGTCGTTCATGAACAGAGACAGAGCTGCAGCTTCTTCACTCCCACAGAAAATGGAGGCGACTGCTGAACTAAGCAGTTTATTTCCTTCTGAAATTTCTCTGAAACGCCCAAATACTTTTGGCTTTTTGCTTGTTCATGCAGCACGCACACACACACACACACACACACACACACTGCGTGTCTGTGTCATTGACAGGCTTGAGGGGTGCTGAATCAGAGCATCTTTGTGTTGATGTGTCTATTGCACCACTACATCCTCTTCACTCATTACTTGCTTATGTTTTTGTACACACACACACACACACACACACACACACACACACACACACTGATTAAACAGTAATGGGGTTTCAGGAAAGAGGCTGAGAGAGATTATCATCCAGACTCACTGTGAAGTAGGGCGGAGGATAAAACATCTCCAAGGAGGAAGCAGGAACACAAACACACTCACTGCTGCCACATGTCCACTCACAGGCTGATGCATTCGGCCACGTTCCTCCCTCCCACGGCGCAATTCCCACTCAAGCATCCGTGGAGTCCATTTGGAGAGGGAGGGACTGATTGAGGGGATGAAAGAGGATGAGAACAGAGGGGGGCGGGGGGACATCACTGGGGTTTGGAGGGTATCCATGCATACAGAGACATAAACTCACCCATCCCGGCTGGGCCCTAAGACCAAGCTACACTTACTATAGCACGCACAGCCCCACGCAGACCCGTGCTGGTCTCTTGAGACCCCTCAGGCCCTGCAGTGTTTCAAAGCACGCTGGCCTGGCGAGTTCACAAACAGCCTCTCAAAGATCACATGATCTTACTGCCTGAACTTTGCTTTGGCTTCCCTCAATGAGAACACTGTGTTCACAACGGCGGCTCAGGAAGTTCTGGCCTCTATGCTTTGAGTTGCAGCTGAACCAACCCAAAACTTCACCTGCTTGTTTTCTGTCTGATAATAATTAGATTTAAATCAGGGTTTGATGTAGAAATGAATCTGATTTCACTGAGATAAACATCTTCTAAAGGAGTCTGTGGAGTTTCTGAGTGCTGCTCCCTCGTTTCTGCATCAGAACTTAGTAAACTTACAAATATTTGCTTCTGTAAACAGACGGAGGCAGTAAGGACCGACTGGTGGCTTCAGTCCAGCTGCAGATAGAAATGTAAAACTGTTTTCTTCCAACATTCTGTATTTATATCTTCACTTTCACTTATGTTGGAGTTATTTTAATAAAACTGCAGGAACTTTATGACTGAGACCTTCTGCAGCTTCTGCTGAGCCACCTAACAGCTAACTGCTATTAGCATGTTGTATGATGATGATTTGATTATTATGTAACTTTAACATAAGACTAAAGACACATGATGTTAGAACACGTTCAGAGATCTGCATGTATCTGCAGATGATCCACGGCTGGTTGACAGTGTTGATCCAAACTGATGAGTTTTAATCCAGATTAAACAATGTTGTTTTTGGATCGTATGATGCTACAGAGCTGCTCCCCTGAAAGGTCGTATTGTTCTGGCTTGAAACTTGTTTTATAGGATTTATTGACCTTTTCTTTTCCAGAACCAGAACGATTCCTTCTTACAGATTTTGGAGAACGTTCTTGCTAACAAACCTATGGAACCAAGTACCATCAGTTTATAAGGGAAGTTGGTTTCATTAGTCATAAATTCACCCAAAGAAATAATTTAATCAGTTTTCTTAAACAAGTTGTACGTTGTGCTCAGAAGGACCGTAACAGCTGTTTTCATCTGTAACTCACGACCTTCATACCAGCGCGTGTTTCCAATTGTTCCAATATCTGGTTCATGTTTCAACACAGTTTTATATGTCTGGTGATGCTGGACAGGAAACTCAAAGCTGTGAAGATGGGATGGAACAGGGTGGGCGGACCAAGTTCAGATCTAAGAGGTCCCAGCTGAGATCCAGACCTGGAGCTACGTCACCACAGAATCCCGTCCAGTTAGTGAAAAAGAAGGAACTTCAGACCGGGTCAGTGAGTTCAGTACAGCTTGACCCTCAGGTGAAGTTTCACCCCTGAGAGGAGCTGCAGAGTCACAGCACAACCCCCCCCCCCGCTGTCTGTGTTGGGGTTGTTGTCAATCTAAAAGGACGAGGTTACTGTCCTCTAATTAGCACACATCTAAAAGTGAAATGAGACTCCCAGGTGGCTGAACGTTGACGCACGAGTCGCGCTTGTTTGTTTGAGCGAACACTTTCTGAACTCTGCTGCTCTCAGTTTTTACATACGCAGATGGCAACAAGGCTTGCAGATGCATTCCTGTCAAACTCGCCCTCTTGGGAGAGTCAGAGGGACGGAACGAAAGCTTTAAGTCTTCTGTCAGTCCCGGACACGGTGACCCAAACTGAAAGGTGAAGAAGATTAGGGGGGTGACGGTTTATCACACGGGATGAATGTGATGCAGTAAATGATGAACCTGAGATTATAGATTGTTTCTGTTAAAGTCACTAAAAACTAAACATCATTTATAATGCTGCTCATGTTTCTGTGTTTCCATAGCAACACGACCGAGGCCGGAGGAACATACATAAAAAAGTGCTGCAAAGGTTTTTGCATCGACATTTTGAAGAAAATCGCCAAGTATGTGAAGTTTACCTACGACCTGTACCTGGTTACTAACGGGAAGCACGGCAAGAAGATCAACAACGTGTGGAACGGGATGGTGGGCGAGGTGAGTCTGGTTTACCGGGTAACCCGTGAGGAGACACCGGACAAGGTCACGATAAACACCAGCTGCAACCACTAACGAGCAATTATCAGTAAACCTTAATTAGACAACTCGTTTGTATAATCTGTAACTACCAGCGTTAAACTCTTTCTCATTTATAATTCTAATAATTGTTTTTTTTTAGTTTGTCAGTCTGTACACACAGTACACACAGTACACACAGTACACACAGTACACACACAAAGTACTTCACATACTATGAGTTCTGATAGAAACAGCTGATGTTGTTTTAATCTGTCAGATTAAACTGTGTGAAGATTATAAAAGTTGTTTTTCTCTCTGTCTCTTTCCTTCATCTGTTTCCACCGTCACCTGCTCAAAAAGGTGGTTTATAAAAAAGCCGTCATGGCCGTGGGATCCCTGACCATCAACGAGGAGCGCTCTGAGGTCATCGATTTCTCTGTTCCGTTCGTGGAGACCGGGATCAGTGTCATGGTCTCTCGTAGCAACGGAACCGTCTCGCCATCAGCGTTCCTCGGTAAAAACTCAGTGACTCACTTACCTGCTGGATTTCATCTTCAGAACCACGGAGACACACGTCAGTCACATGATGCTGAGCATCTCCGTGTTTCCAGACTAACACGCAGGATATTTAATAACACAGAAACAGACAACTACACAGGCATGTTGCAGTTAGTGCTGTGAAAGTGGTAATTACCAGGGCTTAGCAGGAAAACCCTGTAATGGCGGCGTGCCAGCAGACTTCCCTCGCACACGCTCTCTCAGCGTGTTGCCCGGTGCCAACAGCCTCCCTCGTACATTAAAGCAGAGTTTAATCTCTGCAGTAGTTGTTGGGAGCTCAGAGGGAGGACAGGACTGCTGACACTACAGCTTCCTACACAGTACCACGCCTTACATATGGTCCAATGTAAACGGCTCCAGGGAGGAGGTTCTGTCTCGGTTCTGAATGTACAGGAGACGACAGGCAGTTCCCTTTGTGCTCATAACGTCTCTGAGACAAACAATGGAAGACGCAGATTACATGTTGATGCAGGTTCCTTCTGATTCCCAGAACCATTCAGCGCCTCCGTGTGGGTGATGATGTTCGTGATGCTGCTGCTGGTGACCGCGATGGCCGTCTTCATGTTCGAGTACATCAGTCCTCTGGGATTTAACAGAAACCTGGCGCAGGGAAAAGGTGTGCACGGACACAAACACACAGTCTGATTCAAGTGGAGTGAATATTAAAACTGGATTCAGTTGTTTTACTGGATGAGACCAAGGAACGTCTTTTCTCCTGTAATTTTAGGATTAAAATATTTATATCTATTTAAAAACAGTTTGGACTTTATTGATGTAGACATACAATTAAACAGGTGACGTCTAACGACTGGAACATAAGAGATAAACACAAACACACACAAGGGAGTTTATGAAGGTTTAAGTTGAACAAAGAGTTTTTATAATTTTATAATTAATTATAATACTCATCTTCTGAGTGTATGAAGTAATTCAGTAAAGTAGTTCTACATCCACACTGTGTTCCAGCTCTCTCAGTATTTATCTGACCTCCATCTCTTCCTTGGTTTCCTGGTTCTCTCAGACCCCCACGGTCCTTCCTTCACCATGGGTAAAGCTGTGTGGCTGCTCTGGGGTCTGGTCTTTAACAACTCTGTGCCCGTGCAAAACCCAAAAGGAACCACCAGTAAGTTCATCGTGTCGGTCTGGGCCTTCTTCGCTGTCATCTTCTTGGCCTCCTACACTGCCAACCTGGCTGCCTTCATGATTCAGGAGGAGTTTGTCGACCAAGTCACCGGACTGTCAGACAACAAGGTAAAAACAGGGAAACTGGTTGATTAAAACAGATTCATGTTGTTCATATCAGTGTGAATTTAACACAAAGAGAACCATAAAATACTATTAGGAGTATCATTTTTAAAGTATTTTGCTGTACAGTAGGGAAGTACTCTCCTCTAGTTAAACACGGTTCCCTCCCACTGCTGCAGCATCAGCTCTTTCATCTCATCTGGGCTTTATAAATGCATGAAAACGTATCCATTAAAAACATACAGTATATCCAAAGTAGTGGAGAAAAGGTGAAGGAAGTTGTAGAAAAACAGAAATGACAATGAAAACAAAAGAGCAGGACTGAGATCCAGATGTACAGAGAGATACGAGGCTTGTGTTGAGGGTTCTGACAACATCCAGAAGGAGGAAGAGAGAGAGGGAGGGGATGAAGGGTACATCAACTGGCAGGAAGGTGACTGAAGACTAGTGAAAGGCCGAGACGTACAAGATGGTACAAGACTCCAGGCGGAAAGATATGGGCCAGGCTGACAACCGAGGCAGGGAAAGGAACAGGATGAGGTGAAAGATAAGGAAGGACAGACAGGACGGGGAAGAAATGAAGCCGACGAAGGAGAAATGGATGTTCAGACAAAGAGAGGAGCTGCTTTAAACCCCGATCAGCACCTGGTGAATTATTCCCCTTCACTAGAATGTTCAGCTAGAGCCGAGTTCATTTCTCACAGCTTTATTAATAAATAAGGAAACGTTTCGCCTTAAAAAAGTCAAACTTTTTACATTTGTATAATTTTTTTGAGGTTTTAAAGGAGTTTAAACATCAGCTGTGTTTAGTTTTTATCTATAATCCTTCAGGTTGGATGTTTCTTCTCCTGTTCTGATGATTTAACCAGATGAGTCAAACGTCTCTGTTCTGTAGCGTCTGATGTAAAAAAACATGTTCAGAGTTTTAAAACAATTAACTAAAACAATGTGACAAATTTCTGATAAAAATATCAACTTTTATTTGTTTTTATATAAAACCTGAACACTAGTAGACCTTCACTCTCGTCTCTTCCAACCTGCAGCACAGAAAAGGTTTTTCTGTTTCTTCTCTGATGATCTTCACAGTGAGATTCTGGAGCTGTTGCTCATTAAAACTGATTAGTAATTACTCAGATAGAGAAATGTGTTTTATGTAATTTAACTTTCCCCAGTGTGTCTGAAACTTCTGCAGCAGACCCGTTTACCATGTTTGGCCCTTTGTGACCTCAAAGTTTCTGTTCAACCTTTAGGAAACGCAACGTGAAAGAAACATGAAGCATCAGAAGGAAACGGTTCTGAGGCCGCCGCAGAGAAAACCCGTTTCCTGAGGGCTGTTGGTCCTTCTGACAAACACACGTTATGACATCACCCCTAACGTATGACCTCTTTATGCAACAGAAATGCAAATAAACTCTATAATCTCCAGTAAATATTTACTGTGTATTAGACACAGTTATGATGCAGGAAGCTCATATAAACATCACAAACAAACAAACAAACAAACCAGTTTACAGATTTTTCCTCAGACACACAGCAGAACATCAGTGCTAATAATATGCTAATAAAATTCTTGATGCGCCGCTAGATGTTGAGTTAGTTTTGCTCCATGAATATGTAAAAATCCAAACCAAACAAAAGATGTTTTAAATGTCAAACACGGAAACAAAGTACCAGCGAGACGCACCGCGTGACTCATGATAAACTCTGTGCTGTAATGAAGGTGTTTCCTTTCTTCTTTAGATGGAGGGAATGTTTTTACCACAGTGACAAGCACACGAGAACAAAACTCGTGCACATACACGGGCACGCTGCACCCAGGACACACAGGGAGTCGGATGGAGATTATCTGTACCAAGCAGGAAAAAAGCAGCTTCTCAGAACAGAAAATAATCCTGGGTAAAAACAACCCAGATTACATTCAATATAAATTCAATGGATATTTACTTTAATCCCAAATCTTTAAATAATCAGATAAATTAGGGGTGAAACATGCTGTTGCTCTTCTCTTTTGTTCATTATACTGAGCAGTTTGCGGAATATTCTTCCATCTGCCACCAAACAGACTCGGCATCTTCATGGTTTTATTAAGACCCCCTTCTCACTGGATTAGACCCCGTTACACCCTCCACAACCTAAACAACCAGAGAGGCTGTGTTTGGACTGCAGTATGTTTGAGACGGTACCTTCAGTGTGTAGATGGTCCTGATGCTGCTACGATCCTACTGATATTTCCTAGAGTCACTCAGATTATCCAGCCGTACATGACACACCCGCTCTGCCCTGACGTGACTCTGTGTGGTCACAGCTACATGCTACAACCGCCCCCCCCCAGCCACCAAGGACCCTGCTACGCTGCTACCATGGTGAAGTTTAGTGCAGATTCAATATCATTACAGACCACGTGTAATACAACATATAGAGTTCACTGTGTTCTTAATGAGCAGCTGAAGAGACCCTGAAATGACCCTCCAGGTTCTGGTTGTGACACACATGAAGGTCTGGTTCATCCTGAACCAACAAGCTGCACTTTCCACCACAGAATAAAAGATCTCATCACCTGTCACACTTTTTAATTTTCTACTAACGAGTGTGTGAAACACGCGTCTGTCATCAGTTGGTCAACGACGTGCTCTTAAAAACTTTCTAACCAAATCCAACAGACTTCCTGTTTCTGCTCATTTTATTCTTTATTCTTTGTCCCTCTACAGTTTCAGAACCCGTACGCATACTCACCTCCGTTCCGCTTCGGGACCGTCCCAAACGGATCCACCGAGAGAAACATCAGGAAGAACTACCCGGCCATGCACCAGTACATGGTGAAGTACCATCAGACTGGAGTCCAGGACGCACTCGTCAGCCTCAAGTCAGGGTGAGAGACGCTCTGTGTGTGTGTGTGTGGGGGGGGGGTTGTCGTCAGTGTTTCAGGGTATCTTTACGCGTTTTATTTTACACGTGTGAGTTTGTGACAGATCCTCAGAGGCTGGCGATGAATGAGCCTCCTCACTAAGAATGGAAGGAGCTATTTTTAGTTCCCGCCGTGGGGGCCAGTGTAGTTTGTGTTTATGTGAGAGAGAGATTTAGGTGGCAGGGCGTTTGTTCGAGGCCAACCAATAACAAACAGGAAGGCTGGATCAATTGGAAGGAGAAAAGAATTAAAAAGTTTCAAACAGTCTAAAGAAAAGAAGGAAGCAGCAGGACAGGAGTAAGAGGATAAAGAGAGAATGGAGGGTACAATAAAAGGGCAATGAGATAAATGAAGAAAGTGGTAATAGAATGAAAGAGGGAGGGCCGGAAAACACAAAGAGAAACTGAGAGTACATGGAGGAAAGGAAAGAAGGATGAAAAGGAGCCGAGGAAAAAGGTCACGGAGGAATAAAACTGAACTGAGCGGGTGGAAGGAGCAGAAAAACTGAACATTTAAAGGGCGAAAGGTTGATGCTGATACTAGCACACGTTTCTGATTGGTTAATGATTCTGATGTTGATCCAATTAAACATCCTGGTTTAAAGGACAGGCGGATCCATATGCAATAAATATGATCTTATAATCCCACAGTCATCATCCTGATGAGACAACCAGCATTAAACATCAGTTAATGCTGCATCACATGGATTTTTCTGCTGCTTCAAAATATTTAATCTGTTACAACCTGAAACACCAGATCAACCAGTAGATTCAGTTAAATCACTAATCAAAGGGTTTGTAAATATCTGAGACAAACTGCTGCCTTATCAAACATCATGTACTGAAAGCTCAAAGAATATCTGAAATGATATTTTCATGTTACTCTCGGGAGTGTTACCATGTTGTTCCATGTTACTCAAAGTTTCTCAACTTCCTCATCAGTTTCCTGTCAAAGGGAAACAGATATGAAACGTTTCAGGTTCTAACGCTTTTTGTCTGAGACACAAAAATTACATCTGAAAAGCCGACGGCGGCTGATCCAACTACATCCTCCACCATCCTTTTATTTTCTTCAAATCCAACTCTCTCTGTTTGATCTGCCAAAGCAACAACATCATCCAGTGAGTGAAGCCAGTGTTTATCTTCCATTCAATAAAGTGTAACTGGAAGCTGCTCTGCTCGTCAGTCTGTGTCTCCTTCCAACAGACAGTTTATATAGTAAATATGTTACTATGTTTTACATAATCATACACATGTGCCCCAAAATGTGCAGTAAAAGTAGCCTACAGACAAACCAAATACATAACTTCTAGACCTTAAAAACCCAAAATCTTTTCTCATATTTACTGGCAGCTTTTACTTTGAAATGTTCTGAACCTCTAAGTTGTTTTAAATTTGTTTATTCATAATTCACCACAAAACACACGAAAAGTCATCTGAGGACATGATCGATAAAACCAATTAAAATCCAATTAAGATCCAATTACATTGAGTTTGTTATGATTTTGAACAGAAGAGTCAGATTCTGGTTCAGTTTCAAATTACTGCAAGTCTGAACTATTAAAATCTGTAAATGTTCCAAAACTTCCAGTTTATAAAAAGTTGCAGATGTGACAGATGTGTGAGGAACCCTCAGAACCAGAGTCCAGCAGCCTGGTGTCTGCAGACATGTGCGGACACACCGCCGCCCACCATCTGACTAAAAATACACTTGTCGATATGGGCTCCTGGCTTTGTCAGTGTTAGGACACACAGTTTGTGTGTGGATGGAGCAGCAGTGGGTTTAAGCTAATTACATGGCTAAACTATCGACTGTGAGCCTCCGTCGGAGGGCTGGATCTGACATTCAGTAAATGCCAGCCAGTCGCTGGACTATTAGCGGGCCTCTGAGTGTCTGAGTGTGGCGGTCGTGCCTGAACATGTGTGGGCCCGTAGATAGGAGGGACCAGGGGCTGCTGACACTATCAGTTACTTTGGAAATGTCAGTCTGAAGCTGGAATCGGTTTTTCTTTGACCTGTTTCCGAGGCAAAAAGAAGGAAAGTCCGTGTGAATGTTTGTGTCAGTTTAAAGTTTGTTTTGGTTGTCCGTGTGCCTCCGAGGCCCCGTTAGCAACCAGCTGTATCGAACCACCGCCATTCACCCGCTGCGTCCTTTATGCATGTGGTTACGCTCACATTTCAGTCTGATTGAAGATGATTTAACACTTTGACTGATCTGCAGCCAGCAGAGTCTGAGCAACAAGCCGTTTGCTCTCCGTCTCCTTCTGTTTAAAACATAAAGTAAAAGCCTTCAGGATTTCTCTTTATCCCCTCAGTGTGTTTGTTTTTTTCTTCAGGAAGCTGGATGCCTTCATCTACGATGCAGCCGTGTTGAACTACATGGCTGGCAGAGACGAGGGATGTAAACTAGTGACCATCGGCAGCGGGTAACTAGAACTTCTATTTAAATCATTTATAAAGGAACAACTCAGTGGGGCTCCTTTAGATCTGGAAGAGTTTATTTTAGGACAGTGATGTGTTTCATCACAGATACAGTAACTGACATTTTGACCAAAATCTGTGTGAAACAGAGTGATAACAGCCAGGCTGCAGATTAATTCCTATTACAGCAGCCAGACACGATCAGATGAATCATCTACAGATACTAATGTTTACAGAAACTATTAGATAATCCAGAACTCACTGAGCTGCGACTGGTGCCAACTAGCTAGAGACAGTCAGTTTGAGTTTGAGTCATATTTAACTGATAAACTCTGTAAGTTTTAAAGAGGCCATTTCATACACATTTCATGACTTTGTTGTTATTTCTTAAGTATTAACCTGTAATATGAAACATTTTATATCTAAAAAACATCAGGAAACGCTGATTAACAGACCTTTCAATCTGTCTGCATTAAAATTGAGGTGGTTCCGGCTCGTTCCGTCAGGCTTCGTCAGCAGCTCGTTCATATTCATTACTTGAATTTGCTGGATTCTGATTGGCTAACAAACTAGCCTATGAGAGCAAGGTATACTGTTTCCTGCCCCGCTGCGCATGGTAACAGCAGACGTCGTGTCTTCCTGTTTGTTACGTCTTATGCTAACAGCTTTTAGCTAGCAGCATGCTAGGTGTGGTTTCAACTGCAGGAGCTGATGAATACTAACGAACAAAGGAGTTGTGATGAAACAGATACAGGCCGTTAGAACTCGGGAGAACTCGGGTTTTATCACCACCTGCGTAGTTTGAGAGATTAAAACTGAAAGAGAAGTTGTTGACCTGTTTTCACCCACTATGAAGGTAAGAACACCTGTGGAGCTAAAATATTCAACAGAAACCTCAGAAAAACTGTTTTTAAT
>SSNP01000022.1:4423173-4445874 GCA_006937955.1 Pachypanchax playfairii | reverse complement strand
TGGAGACACACGTCACTCACACAATCCTGAGATAAAATTGGGATAAAATTTGTCATGTTTATTTTTTGAACATGTTCATAAATCAAACCTTTTGACTCATGAGGCTTTAAAAAGCTGTTAAAAAGTCTGTGATGTATTTTATTACGTTTATTTTATATCTGTGACCTCAGCTGCCTCTTTGTTGAGAAATAAATATATTTTTCCTTTGTGTAATTGTGTGTGTGTGTGTGTGTGTGTGTGTGTGTGTGTGTGTGTGTGTGTGTGTGTGTGTGTGTGTGTGTGTGTGTGTGTGTGTTGTTCAGGTACATCTTTGCTACGACTGGTTACGGCATCGCTCTGCAGAAAGGTTCCTACTGGAAGAGACAGGTGGATCTGGCCATCCTGGCAATCATTGGAGATGGTGAGACGCCCGCGCACACACACGCACACACCAGTTTAGTTGTTTCTGATTAAATAACTCCAGCTGTTGTAGAGTTATAGATTGAGAACCTGAGTTCCAGCTCAAGAAAAAGAAACAGCTGGTGACACTTTTTTATTTATAATAACAAATTAAACTTGAACAAGAAAAACAAAATAAAATAAACTGATGAATCTGACGTGGGTCAAAATTACTTTGGATTGAAGGAGAAATTCATGTAATGTTCTCATGTCAACATGGACTAAAATCTCTGCAGAACGTTTCCAGCAGGTTGTTCGGTCTAGATCATGAAGGATGAAAACGGTCTCATCTGTTCTGGTGTCTAACTGAACTGAGACGGTTTAAACCAGCTGAACACATAAAACTAAAAGAAAAGATTAAACCGTTTTTGTTGAAATCACTCAAATTTTTACCATTTATGTCAAAAACTGTCAAAACCACAATGTGTGACATTTCTACATGTGTGTTAATGGTTTTTTAAGTATAGTCACAGATTGTTTTACTCACGTCCTGATTTGTTTGTGATTGTTTCTAATCAGTCTCAACTTCGTCTCACCTCAGATTATTTTCTCTGTTGTTCACCTGGTTCATGCTGTTTGGTCTAATATTCATTTTTCTAACATGTTTAGTTGTAATTAGTTATTTTCTGCTGTAAAAACCCGCCATGACAGAAGTAGACGGGCCTTTAGCTCTAACAATACAACAAGGCAGCACCTGGGTTCAGTTGGATGAATGTTAGAATAGACCGAGACTCGTCCTCCTTATAAACAGTGTTTTATTAGACTGGTTTCAGGTTCTGATCCCTGTGAACACACAACAGAACAAAAACTGTATTTCAGCCCCGCTGCAGACTGGAGCTCTAGGAACTGGATCGCAGGTCCTGACAGTCTCCCTTTAGTTTCACTTGATTTATATGAGTAAGAAAAGAAAGACTTGTCAAAACCAAAAGCTTCATCTTATTACTGAGAACAAGACGATGTGCTTAAAAGACGTACTTTGACAACGTCCTTTAGCGCGTTCCCAGATGCTGCGAGAGACAAACGCTCCTCCGTCGTACTAAAGGGTTAGTGATGTCTTATAAATCTTGCAGCCAAAGACATCAAGCTAAGCACCAGCATGATATTTGTCTTCTCCCACTAGCAGCTTTAGTTATCAGGCCCTGAATGACACAGATTGGATTAGCCACACTCTAAATGTCACAGAGGAAACCCAGAGTGGGAGGGGCCAGCAGAGGGAAGGGTGCAGAGAGAACTGATAAGGTCTATGTTTCTATTCATCCTTTTATTAACACCAGAGGAACAATGTTTTAACTCTTTCTGTCTACGTGGACGGAACCAAGAGTCTGGTTCCACTCAGCAGATCTTCATGCAGGACCTGAACCCCGTCAAACGTAACAAAACAAAGTACTTTTAAACAAACTGTTTTAGATGATGGTATTTTGACAGACCCAACAATGCAACATGGTCTTTGAAGGGTCTTGGTAAGTTTTTCAGGTCCAGATCAAGAACCCAGTGGGCTCATCACTCAATGTGACTGAGGTCCATGATGGATTTAAACCTGTTGTGAGTTGCTGGTAGTTTAACTTCNTTGTAGCCGTGAATCAGTCACATCAAACCACACGTGTTAAAAAACCTCCACAGATTCCATCATGTCATTTAAAAACAAACCAACATGGACGATCTGTGAAGATCTCAGTTCTTCTTCTGGTTCTTCAGCTTGTAGAAAAGTCTTTTTGTACCTTTGAGGTTAAATTTGATCATTTTTTCTGTCCATTAATTTTTAGGTGAGATGGAAGAACTAGAAGCTCAGTGGCTGACGGGGATTTGCCATAATGAGAAGAATGAAGTCATGTCAAGTCAGCTGGATGTGGACAACATGGCGGGGGTCTTCTACATGTTGGCCACAGCCATGGGACTCTCTCTCATCACCTTCGTGTCAGAGCATCTTTTCTACTGGAGGCTCAGATACTGCTTCACAGGAGTCTGCTCCGGCAGGCCGGGTCTCCTCTTCACCATCAGCAGGGTAAGAGTTTCAGGGGGGGTTAGCTTGTGGTTTGAGGAAAATAAATAGTAACTTCTAAAACAAACAACAAACACCAGGACGATCACAGGACGCAATTAGGAATGTGCTTTCCATGAATATCTTAGCTGGGGGGTGGGAGGGGGGTCTTAATGAGTTACCGGTGGTCATTATTAAAGCAACCAAGGTGCCGTGACGCACTGCAGCTGTACTGTAGGCTAATGCTGCACCATCTGGGTTAAACAGGCCGGATTTAGTTCTGCTTTTTATCAGATGAATAAAGAGAGAAGAGGTTCACACACACACACACACACACACACACACACACACACACACACACACACACACACACACACAGATAACTACTTCTAAACTAAGACACTGACTTAAAAATAAAGAGGGAAAATAGGGAGGGCTCCACAAAGAAGGATGACAGGCGAGAATGGGGGGTGTGGGGGGGGATCACGAGGCAGCCCTGAATATCGACCAAAATAAACCCTAATTGCTGCATCTTTCAGTTTTTTTGGATGAAACTGCAGCAACCCCCACTTAATCAATTTAAACTCTTCATTGTGCTAAAAGGTCAGCGTTTGTTCTCACCGCGTTTGAGAACTGAAGAGATGGACGTGCATCTCTAACAGCAGCGCTAAGTCTATATGTTAATGAGAGGAGGCAGAGAAAACTTTTAGAAAGTTAGATTCAGGAGAAGTACATCATTTTAGAACCATTTAAGTATCAGTATCTGACTAGGCTGAAACACGTTGGTACTTTACTCAATGTTTCAGCTCAAACACATGATGTCATCTTGTGATATTCATACAAAGGTCTTACAGCTTTTGCTGTTGCAGTTTCACCACAAAGATTCTTGATTTGTTCGCAGTTTGTCCTCATTTTATTTTTAATGTGACAGTATCAGATTTTTATTCTTGTCTCCAGTCAGTCATGACGTAGTTTCACCAGTCGCCACATTTCCTGTACTTTCAGACTCAGAGAGAAATGAAACTGAAAAAGCTTCCAGATTGACTCAGATCGTTTTTACAGAAAATTCATCTTTATATTCTTTCAAACACGTTCATGTTCCCATCAGTCACAGTCCTGAGACTGATGGGAAAACATTTAGGACCTTTGGGGGATGGCTTGAGACATTTTATAACTGTGAGATACAAACTTTGGCAGATTATTTAATAACGTTTAATTTAAAATGCCCTTAAAAAGGTTAAAATTCCACTTTTATTCTTAAAAAGTCATTGTTACTTATTTCTGACTAAAACAAAAAAAACCCCACAAAAGCTATTGAGGCTATAAAAAAAAGAAGCCTAATTATAATCTTTAATGTGCCGATTCTTGTTCTAACTTAGTGAAATGTACTTTTTAAAGTGTGGATGGTTTTTAACAACAACTGTTTAACAGTAAACTGACTGATGTAACAAAATCATTCAGTATGTAAGAACTTTATTCCACTGTTTTGCATTTTATTTAATTTTTTCATGAGAACAGAAAAATGAGAAGTTTCCCATTTTAAATAAACTCTCCATCCACCTCGACCTCAGTGTAATTGTTTTTGGAGAATAGAGCGTGTGTGTTTCAGAGTGAATGAATAACGGGCCCTTCAACAAAGTGTAAATACTGTTTTGCTGGGATTTGCTGTCCATGCCAATTGAATTCATTATCATGGAACTTGTATCATGCTGATATATATACAGTTTATTCATAAAGTAATTTTTCTCTTTTCTAACTTCTATTTACTTCTCTTTCTCCCCTCATTTCATCTCTCTTCTGATGATGTTCCTTCCTCTACCTGTTGTTTCTGATCATCCATCCATACGTGTTATATAGGGGATCTGGAGCTGCATTCATGGAGTCCACATTGACATGAAGAAAAAGACAGATCTCGACTTCAGCCCCCAGGACAAAATGCTTAGGCTCATTAAATCTGCCAAACAGATGACCAACATGTCCAGCCTGGGTGGCTCCCACATGAACTCACCCAAACAAGAATTCATGCACTCAGCCGGCCCAATGATCATGGATATGATGGCGGAGAAGGGCAACTTCATCTATGCTGACAACAGAAGCTATGCTCCCAAAGACATGATATATGGGGATACTGGTGACCTTCAATCTTATCTCGCTAACCGCCACAAAGACCACCTTAACAACTATATCTTTCAGGGAGGCCAGCATCCTTTAACCTTAAATGATGCTAATCCAAATACAGTGGAGGTTTCTGTGAGTCCTGACACGGTCCAGACCAATGCCAAACCGCCCCGGACGTTGTGGAAGAAGTCAGGAGACACGCTCCGTTCGGTGCCACCAGGCCCTTCTCCAATGCCTGACATGCTGATGCCAGACCCACGAATCTCGATGAAGACCCAGCGCTACCTCCCCGAGGACACGGCCCACTCAGACATCTCCGACTGCTCAAGCAGGGCAGCCTCCTACAAGGACCCAGAAAACAACAAGCACCTGAAGCCCAAGGACAACTTAAAAAAAAGATCCGTGACGTCAAAATACCCTAGGGATTGCAGTGAGGTGGAGCTGTCCTACTTGAAAACTAAGCAGGTCAGTGGTGGAACCAACCAGAGCGGGAGAGGAGGAGTAGGGGAGAAAATCTACACCATTGACTCAGACCGAGAGCTAAGCCTTCATTCAGACCCCATGCACTACCGTGAGAGTCACGGCCTTGCTGCAGATGATGTGGATTACCCTGAAATTTACTCTGACCACAGTGAAAACTACAGGAAGTGTGAGCAGCCCATCATCCACCTGAACTCGTCACCTTTGCATCACACAGACTCTGATCTTTTGTCAGACTCAGCTTACTCTAAACACTACAGCTTGAAAGAGAAAAATATTTCCCTGTCCCCTCATGAAACTATTGATCGCTACAAACAGACACACTGCCGCTCATGCTTGTCAAAAGTGACTGCTAGCTACCCCCAAGGAGGACCCTATGGCCCCACGGGATCCACCTCAGCGCCAGGCACTCGTTCTCCTTATAACCGCTGTGAGGCGTGCCTCCACACAGCTAATCTGTATGACATTAGTGAGGACCAGCTCCTCGCCGACCCCTTGGTCAGCCCTACCTTGCACCACCAAGAGCAGCAGCCAGATGAAATGTTTGGTCTGTACTGGCCTCAGACAGATGGGCCACATGTTCAGAAGAGAAACCGCTTAAGGCTGAGTCGTCAGCACTCGTTTGACAACATCATGCTCGAAAAGCCTAAGGATGTAGACCTGGGCCGACCAGCACGTAGCGTCAGCCTCAAGGAGAAGGATCGCTTCTTGGACTCAGCGTCTGATTCACAATACGCAAACCTCTTTGGCATGCGTCCTTACTCTGGCAGACTCTTTGGCACTGGGTCTAAATCAATGCTGTTTAACCATAACCTGGAGGAAAGCAAAAGGAGCAAGTCCCTGTACCCGGCCCATGGCTCAGAAAACCCTTTTCTTAGCCACTCGCTGAGGGATGATACCAGCAGCAGACTGGTCCATGGGCGCAGCTCCTCTGACATTTACAAACAGCTGGCAGTAGGTTCTCCTGCAGTGGCCCTAGGAGCAGCTCCCATCAAAACACGCAACGATGCGAACAATCTCCGCTCTTCCGTTAAATCCACCTCTTCATACTGCTCGAGGGATGGGCGGATAGCTAATGACATGTACAATAAAGAGCATGTGATGCCTTACTCAGCCAATAAGACTAGTGCATACCCAGCCTCCCGGGTTGTCCTAAACTCAGCCCAGTTTAGCAATAGACGGGTGTATAAGAAAATTCCCAGTCTGGAGTCAGATGTTTAGCTGATGTAAGAAATGTTTTCTCCCCTTCTTACTCCTCTCTGGGTTTGTATTATAATTTATCAACTATGTTATCCAACATGGGATGCCATAGCCACACAGCATTTTACTTCTCTCCAGCATTGTCATGGAAAAGAACTTGTGCCCACTTGGGTGTAACGTCATTACCACCACTCTCTCGTTATAGATGACATCACAATCTCCCCCACGTACCAATGAGTTGGCTGCTTGGCCAGCACTCTGCCGTCAGGTATCCAGGTATAAAGACAAGGGGGATCATTATATCCCTGGGTTTTAAAAGGGATAAAAATAGAGTAGTCCTATTTCTTGGATTGGAATGTTGATATGGGCTGGAACTGTGCTGGGAGGCATTTGAGGGAGGCAGTAATAACATGACAGGGGAATTAGAAGAGGCAAGAAGGTGATAGCTCCTCTAACCAGCCTTCCTCCCCTTGTGTCTTTCCACCTTCACTGGTGAGCTCTGAGCGGTTGAGGAGAAGAGGCGTGACAGGGAGACCAGATGGGTGAGCCAGAAATAAAGGTATCCCAGGAGGGCAGAGGGTACTACTCTTGTAGTTAACCTGGCAGGTAAGGAGGAGAGCTAGGGAGGGGGATGACAGGGTGAGTGGATGAATGACAAACTGGATCAACCAGTAAACGTTGACAGTGATTTCAAGTTTAATCAGAATGTGGTTTTGCACTGTAATCTTAAGTTAACGACACCACAGAGATGAGAATAATGTATCAGTGACTATTGTTTACAGACTGACGAAATGACTCGTAGAACAGTATAAAAAAGGCGAGCAGGAAAACCTGAGGCAGTCGATGGGCATTTCATTTGAAGCGCTGCACATAGAAAAATAAATGCAAAGCGTTACTTTTTTACTATATTGAGCTATAAGATTATAAAGGGATTCTGGCATTCGAATCCTTCTATGTAAGACTTTAGTGTTTGCTTATTTCGTAGCACAGTAGCCATTAGTTTAAAAATCCCTTTCTCCCACATTTGCTTTTTGAAAGAAGCATAGCTACTTAAAATACCATCAAGAGCAGTGAATCATTTTGCATGCACTGATTTTTTATTTCTACAGAGAAGGAAATATACACAGAAACACACTGTCAGGTGTTTTTTTTAAAGGAGCCATGTCTAACCCGATGTTGTGGGTGGATATTTATACAATCAAAACTTTGATCCTTGAACAGTGTCGTGCTGTGGCGGAGTCGGCTAATGGTGGTAGAGAAGATGAGAAACAAGGGAGAGAAGGATAAAATGACAGTTTGTCCACCAGCACTTCGGATACTGGCACAGGTGGGAATTTATCTTGACTTCCATACCACCGAGAAACAGGGTAATTATCACAAAACAAACCAACAAAAACATTTATTGTTTCCTTTTTCCCTCATGTCCATCAACATGACGCATCACCAGTATGTTCAGTACAAGAAGACTTTATTTCTTTGCTTTCAGGTCAAGTTAAAACTCGGCTAGTTGGTCCAGGAGTTCCAGTATATTAAATAAACACAATCTACCTGGTGGTTCTGTTTAGAAATGGAGATTATCTACTGTTTGTTGACTTGGACTCGATTAGGGCTCTTCAGAATGGGAAGCTGAGCTGATTTCTTATTTACCTCTTATTTAATATTGTATTTTTGATGGTGAAGTGAAACCAGGGAGACTTCATTGTTTTTGTATTAATCAATCACATATCCATCTGTCAGGGTTTCAGTAAGGGGTGTTTGTGCATGGAACAACTTGGGTAAGCTTGAAATTTCAACCTGAACATTTTACCGATCAAATTATTTCTGTTTCTTTAAGTCTTCTGAACAGACTTACAGACTTTTCTGTTTTTTGTAGCATGAAGATGTGGGACTTAAAAACAACAACAACAAACTAAATCATTGTTGCCCACTTGGTTTGCTGTATTAATTGGATTCACAAAGCCAAATTACATCTAATATAATACCTCAGGATAATTCTGTGCATTTTATGGGGGTAGCGGTAGCAACAGAATATAACGTGCCGCAATTTTTTAAAAATAAAATTTAAAAAACAGACAAAAAAATGACGTATATCAACAATTTTAAACAAGCAGAATGAACCTTTTCTCCTGCTGATGTTTACTCAACCAGTCCAAGGTCTTCCAGTTTCCGCTCTGTGCCCGAGCTGACGCAGCCCACATAACCAGAGAAGAAGAAGAAGAGGTTTGGGGTTAAGGATGTTGTTTTCTTCAAGCGTGGGGTGTGCAGTTCTACTTTTTGCCAAACTGATCACCCTCAACAGAACGAAGAGTGTTGAATAAATCGAACCCTCGTACGGATCACACAAACGGGAATGTCTCTCCTCTTTGTTGTTTTTAATGGCGGTTGATTGCATTAGCCACTGTGTTTCAACAACTGAAGCTTGACCTTTAGAGTTTTTGCAGCCACTGTCATATCACCGTTTGGTTCTTCTCGGGGTACTGCGATAAAAGAAAAAAACCCTAAAACACAAACCCCGCTCCTGCTTCCCAGTCAGCTGACCTGGTGTTGACTGAAGAACTCTTTGTTTTTGCATCTTATCTGCATATTTATTATGATCATATTTATTTCCACATGCTGCCTGTTTAAGCTAAAGAGTGAACAATATGCACATTATATCAGATGGCATCGTTTTTCTGTTTGTTTTATGGACTCACAAGTTTGTTCAATTTGTTCCACTTTTACAGAACTGATGCTGTTTTATGTTCAAACACACACACACACACACACACCCTTGTGATGGCAACCCTGCTCTTTTTTAATAAAAAATGTATTTTAATTACATTTAATGATAAATAATGAGGTGATGGCATGCAACCCCAAATGTAACAAGTTTTATGTTATTATGTTCTTTTTCCTGTTTGTTTTTTTTACTTTGGTTATGATGTTATAATCACTAATGCGTTGTAACCAGGTGTGAGTATATACATATTTGAGAGAAAAAAGTTATATATATCTGTGTTTAACACAAATGAAGATGCTGCTGCTGTTCTGGGGGGAGAGGTCGAGGTCATGACCCCTGTGCAACACCTTTTTATTGGCCAGCTGGTTATCAGGTCATGTTTTTGCCCAAAAGGTGTGGCAGGTTAGGGGTCAGAGGTCAGGCTTGGCTTTGTTCTGTCAGCACATCTGTGCTCTTCCTCCAATGGCAGGTGAGAAATACTGTATCACCAGCTCTGCTTTCCTCTCCGTCACGTGTAGTCAGGACTTCAGATCTAAAGAAGAAGCGACCCTCTACGTTGAGTCTGCTATCCCTCCAAAGATATGAGACCTCATTCTTTATTGTTTGCTGTAAGATTTTAGCTTTTTTTTTTTTAAAGAAAAAAAAAAAACTAATACTTCCTCAAAATGACTTTTAAGGAACTATTTTGAATATATTTAGAAATGACACCTGTAAAAATCGCTTGTAAATTCATACTGGAATACATCATCATGGAGAGTTATAAAGAGTAAAAAATATTTTTTGTGTGAATTTCACAGGAGCTCTTCTGTACAGTGGCACTGTTTATCTCTCTATCTTTCTATTTCTCTTTCTTTCTCTCTCTGTAGAGCGACTAGAATAAAATTTCACCATTCACAAGGTTTTCTGTCCTGTCAAAATGTCCTGTCACTATAGCTTCTCTTTCCTTACACAACAGTCAGCTCAGAATGTTGATTCTGGATGATTCTCCTCGCGCTACATTTACTTTGCAGCTACATATTTTCAAGCATTTTTAGAGCCGGAATGAAGAAAATCATAATGTAGCTGGAAAATTACATTTATCAATCAGGAAAACTAAGAAAAAGGATATCAGGCTGTTTTCAGCATAGATTATGTGCTTTTTTAATATGTACAGAAAGTTGACATTTTAAGGATTTTTTTGAGATTCGTGAGCTTCAACATTTCATATATGGGGCTTTTAATTATTTACAAGTAACAACAGTTATTCAAAGCAATAGTTCTCATCTTTTGAAGTGGTTTTCTCTGGATTTTTTTTTTTTTAAAGGATGGTACCTGTTTTTTCTTTGAACAGGCTCAGATCAGAGAAATGGAGATTAGCTGTGATTGGATTGACAAGCTAAAGGCTAGTTCTTTTAGGGTTAAAAACAAAGTGGATTTCTGCAACTATAACCTTAAAATGTTGTTACAGATCGTGTAAATTTATAAACTTCTACACAGCCATAAATGCTGCATTTCAAGGTTATTTAGGAGAGTTCTCTTGACTATTTTCACCAGAATCAAGCTGCAACGCTAACTGTCAATCACTGCTAGGATTCCTGAATATTTCTGTTAGCTTGTGTATCCAACCAGAACCTGTTTCTCCAAACAGAGATTGTTTAGAGAGCTTTTTACAGCAGGTAAGCCATCCATTGATCATATCGTCTCCACAGAACCCCACGTTAGAAGATTTGAACTAGTTTTTTACTCTCTGGAAAAAAGATCAACAAAAAAAAGATTGTAAAGAGTTTTTGTTCTTTTAAACAATTTGCTACATTCTGCTCTTCAGCTTAAAGGAACTTAAGGCAGCTTTACAAAATCTGACTCAGTGCTGCCGCGACAGGCGCTGTGGCTAACTGCAGCCACCAGCCAAGCCGGCACGGGAGCGCGCACAGACACTTTACAGACTGTTCGTCTTCACAGCACTGCACCGGGGAGGCTAACATACTTCACGTCAGGTCTCTCCACTCTGTTATTTGATTTGATCTCATCATTTTCATACTGTATCAGGCTCTAAACACGACCTATAATGTTTTCTCACCTGGTCACAAGGAAATGAACCATGTCAGCATCCGTTTTCACTCCCAAATGCAGCTGAACTTCCCTCCATGAACCGAACGCATATCCAATATTTATGCGGGTGCCTGCCCGGCTTCGGTCATATTTTTTTTTAGACTCACGAGATGCCGCTGATAAAGTCTTTTTTTTCTTCGGGGTGCCACTTTTTTGGGGGGTGAGAGTGGATGCAGGTCGTTTGCTGGCTGCAGAAACATCCATAAGTATACCTTCAGTGTTTGAATCCAAGTCCACGGCAGCCATGTACTTCCTGTTCAAGAGCTGTCGGCAACGTGCATGCAGCGTCAATTTACGTCACATCCCTACAACTGCGCGGGAAATTCGGACGTCGAACTGCAGCGCATTATGTAGCACACAGCGTTTCCAAGGCAACCGACATATATGCGGATGGCCTCGTTATTTTGGGTTTTTAATGCTTCATTACCCATTAGCATTGAATAAACTGGAAATGCATGTGTAGTTTTTCACAAATCTTGCCTTATGTCCCTTTAAGAAGCCGTCAGTAATCGGCCAAAAACTTATTCCCAAGATGAAACAGAGGATTTCCTGTAAAAAGTCTTGTAATAAATTTTGTTTTCATTAAGGGAATACTTAAATACTATTTTTGACGGATGCGCTTGTTTCCTTTTTTTTACAGTGTAAAAGTCTTCTGCAGACGAAACCACCTAAAATGTTTCACAACAAAATATATCAAGTTTTTTTTTAACTTATGAGACAAATTTGCTTCTCTAAAGGCTAAAACACTTGTTTAAAATTAAACTTTTGTCTACCAGTTTAAAAACATGTTGAATTTCAGTTAAATTGAATTGGCACCGTAACATCTTCTGTTTTACCCACACAGAAGAATATACGACATCAGGCAGGTGTGTTACAAGCAGGTGTGACGAGGCAGCTGCAACAAATCAGGTGACTGTTTCCTGTCTGTCACACGGCCACATGGAGACAAACAATCACGCACAGACAGGGACAATTCAAAATCACCACGTCACCTGCAGGTCTTTGGTCTGTAGGATGAAACTAGAATCCACACAGGCACAGGAAGAACCCAGCTGAGTTCCAAACCCACAACCTGGCTGCAAGGCAGCATCATTACCACTGGGTTCCACCGTGTTCCACTGAGCAGCCTGAACTACAACATGGATGTCTGAAGAACCCTTACATCACCAGTCAAACCTCTGTAACACACGCTGCTTCTGCATTTGGCTCTTCTCTCTAAAACAAATCGCGGCTCAGCTTAAAGCTTCTCATGTTGTCTGCACACATTCACCTTGGAAACAGAACCTTGAACAACACAGTTTAAGACAGTCTGGGTCTCACACATAATGCGCCAGAACCAATCCTGTCAACTCGTTAGAGCTGGAACAAGGTTTATCATTAGCAACACTCCATTAGCTGCTTAATAATGCAGCCAAGCTGAAGATCATTGTGTGTGTCACTGTTTCATTTCTGTTTTCATTCAGAAGAATCCGTGAAAATATTGGACCAACATCTAACATGCAGTCTGACTCGGCCTTCAGCTGGTGACACAATTACACTAAAAAATATACACACAAAAACAGTGACATCACGTCAGCCTCATTAACAATATTAAACTGCAGTTTTTTCTAACTCAGCAAATCTGATCATGTTACATCTGGAATAATTAAATATGATTAGCTTCAAATCTGGACCTGTTACTGTGAAATGACTCGTTTCTGCTTTGAGTTGAACTCATGATGCAGGTCTGAACCTGTCTGGGATTCAGGCGTGCAGGTCTGAACCGGTCTGGGATTCAGGCGTGCAGGTCTGAACCTGTCTGGGATTCAGGCGTGCAGGTCTGAACCTGTCTGGGATTCAGGCGTGCAGGTCTGAACCTGTCTGGGATTCAGGCGTGCAGGTCTGAACCTGTCTGGGATTCAGGCGTGCAGGTCTGAACCTGTCTGGGATTCAGGCGTGCAGGTCTGAACCTGTCTGGGATTCAGGCGTGCAGGTCTGAACCTGTCTGGGATTCAGGTGTTTTGGTTTTTGTGCAGCTGTTTTGACTCGAACCTCTTCCAAACAGATTTTCTGGCTGCGTTTGCATCTCTGTCCACAGTTTAGGTCTTTCAGTGTTTTTCTTTAAAAAATGTGTATAGAAACATTTTCAAATGAAAAACAAACATGTCAGGTGGAAAAAGTACTGAGAGTTGTGTAGATGATGCCTTATTGTTGAGGTCCCCAAGTATTTTCTAAATAATTTCAGATTTCCCCGAGAATATATTTGTCCAAATCAAATTCTTAAAAGAGAAAATATTCTGCAGCTTGTTTTGAAAGGATTCGCTCTCTCTCTTCATTGTGTTTCATCCATCTGCTTTATTAGTTCTTTGGGCTTTTATCTCAGCTTTAATGGGCTTTTAAGAAAAACATTGTGATTTTGGGAGGTTACAAGATAAAGAGACCAGGAGTCTGTGATGAGTGTGGACGCCTCGTCAGGTCTGAAGACTGTAAGAGGGTGTTTGGAAGACGTATCAAAAACAGCCAGAGGTACGAAGAAGGAGCAGTAACTGAAATGTGGATGTTATTCATCAGGTCACACAGAGGTGGTCCAAACTGAGCAGAGTGTGTGTGTCACAGCGTTATCCATCAGCCAGCGAGACAGAAACACTGTGGCAGATCATTCTTCTTCTGCAGAGAGGTAACTATACGATGGAGAGCAGATAGAAAGAAGCTCTGGTTTATTTTGTCATTTTCTATTCTTCCCTTTGGAGCTCACAATCTTTCCCTTCATTTCGTTCAACAAGACAAACAATCGGTTCTGGCAGCTCCAACCAGCCTTGTCGTTTTGTTTTTGTGCGCGTCCAGCTGAGCTTCTCAGATTTGATTTAAAGTAAATCTGCATTACAGGCGAAGCTCGTTATCTAAAAATAAAATAAACAGTTTGGTAAATTGTTTGAACCTTTTTTTACTTGACTTTTATTCGAAGAAAATAAAGCTGCAACTACAACCACCATGTTTATCCAGAGAAGCTCAATTCTAAGTCATGAGTAACTGGTTGTTACTAATGATGTGTGACCTCATCACAACATAGAGATTAATATGTGTGAATAATGTTGTAGTTTCAGATCAGGAGATGCAACATCAGTTTGTTTTTAAAAATTCTGTGATAAAAAAAATTACAACAATGTAATTAGTAATTCTTAATAAGGGATGAAACTCTAATTGTTAGTTTGTAGGTGAATATTTTTATTTAAATCTTTAATAAACTTGAATAAAACAAATGTTTCTCATATAATCAGATTATTTGTTTTTCATTTTTAAATGCTTTAATCTGTCAGCTGATGGATTTAAAACCACATAGTAAATGTTGAACTGAAACTTTTTTATTACTTATCATCACAATCAGTTCCCAAAAATATCAGGAGAAAATGGGGATCATTCATTCCTAACTTCAACTAGTACAGAGTGGTTTAATCTAATCTAATCTACAAATAATCCCTTTTAAATAAGCAAAAAAACTTTGTGTTATGATCATTTATAAAAGTGTCTCAGTTGTGTGGTTGTGAAATTTATCCTACTGACAAAGAGACATTCAACACTGACATCATGTATGTCAAGTCCATCAAAATGGGTTTAGTAAAGATATGTGGGTCATTTCATTTGATTAGTTGTCATAAATCAATGATCTTTTGTTTAAACTAACAGATATTAGAAGGTTAAACTGCTCATCACATTGAAGAAACAACACTGATATGATGTAACTGAGTCCTGGTGGAACATGAAACAGTTAAGATGAACCTTAGTGTTAAACACAACGTCCCAGACGAGCCCCCAGTTCATGAAGAAAGCAAATACTGATCCCAGAACAGTTCAAATGTAATGTGTAACAATGAGTGAATAATTACTGTAATTATGTGTATAAACAGTTGAAAGATATGAACACATGGAGCTGAAAGTCTGATGATAATCTCAGGAGCTCCATGTTGTCATGCTCAGAGTTCCATCACACAGATGCAGCAGTTGTTCCTGCTGAAGGAAGAAAGAATAAAGACATCATGGATAAATAAAATCACACTGATTCAGTCACGTTGTTTCATTCAGCTAAAAGACAAAAACTGTTTCAGCAAGAAAATTAATGTTTATATTTAGTTCAAGCTGCTGCAGATTTAATGCAGCCGGATTAAACTGGTTCACAAACTACATCCATATATTCTCTTTGAATGAGAAGGTGCCAACAGTGTGACTTCCTGTAGGGAATAAAATATATAAAGCAACATGTGATCATGTCAGAAACAGATAGAACCCAAATGAGCTGAACCAGACTCTGTAAGTAGAGACGGTTTATTCACAGATGGATAAATGGCTTCAGGATCTGAGCGTGAACTCAGGGAGTCTGAGGAAGAGGAGCTGGAGAATGGTGAAGTCTCAAACAACTGAGGGGAACTTGGAAATATTTTTAATGGCTTACTAATTATTTTGTGTTCCAGGCTTTGGGTGATCCAGGGGAGCTGAAGAGGAGGAGAGGAAGAGTTGGTTCCAGGCTGATGGTCTCAGGGTTCCAAGTAGTAAGAGAGTACAGGTTTGTTAGGAGATTCTTAAGCAGGTGAGTAGTTTAAAAGGAGGAAGATGATTGTCTGGATGCACCGTCAGATGAACTCAGGTAAATCACTTCAGAAGGTAAAAAAAAAATCACCTGGAGAATGTTTATAAAACTGAATCCGGACGAGACGATCTCCAAAGTGGATTTAACAATCTGGTGTTGAGTAGTGGAACACGTCCGGTAGACATACCTGCTGCTTGGGTTGGCTGAGAACAGGTGCAGCGCCAGTGGGAGACTCTGCCAACAGGCGGGGCTTAAAGCGAGCCAGCTGATATACTCACCTGCAAGGAGAGAGAGAGAGTGGAGGATGTGAAGGAAAGGAGACAGAAATGATGGGAAAAAGAAAACTCGAAAGAGTTTAATAAAAGGCTTCTTTTACTTCTCACAAACCCCCGAAGACTGAACATATATTTTATATATGAAAAAATGAAGTGTCAGGTGGAACACTTAGTTTATTAAATCTGTAAACACAAACAACTTAAGACTATCTATTCATTTTAATACATTTATATTTATAGAGAGAGTAACACGTTTTTATTCTGTACAGATTAAACTTTGATATTATCTCATTACATCATGGCTGACAAATAATCTCATTATAATCAGATTTACCACACATACTGCAGCTGATCTGGATTTTATTTCTTTTTATTATCTCATGTTTTTATCAAGTAACTCTTTAGCAAACGTCCTGCTTTTCTCTTCAAGATGTTTCTTTACTGTCGTTAACCGAAGCGGTAAAACTGATCCGTGAAGTTTTGTGCACGTGTGCACAAACATGAATTATAGGCTTCATATCTGTAACGACTCCTGAGTTCGTATGTGAAGCAGACGGGGAATAAAAGTGAAACACGGCTGCAGTACGGTGCAGCTGATGAGTTTCTGGTGCACGTTAAATCAGAGTGTGCACGTGCATCCACGTGCTCGAGTTACACAGTTTGATTCTACTGCACAAAGCATTTTAGTGAGTTTAAGCACATCTTCCTTTGTCCTGATTTAAATGAAATTCTTCCATGATTTTTATTTTCACGCAGGAAGCAGAAACATTTGGTTTTTCTCATCTCGACATCGTTGAGTTTTGGGTTGTGAGATAACGATGCCAAAATATTTCTGTCTGATAAAGATCCTTTTATTCACTCGTTCTCGCTGACATTTATAAAACTGTACATTATGCAGTTTGCTGCTATTTACACACATTATCACACTGATAGGATGAAGTTTATTGAACCAACTGACAGTTTGAAGCAGCTGCTGATCCATCAACAGAAAAAATAATCTACAATAAAACAGACTCTAAAGATGTGAAACCTCAATCATGAATAAAATGATCCTCCAAAAATGAATGTATGAGAACATTTTCTGTGTTTTATAAAACTACAGAAACTCAGTTTTAATCTAAAATGCTACATTAGCTAGTGTTGATGACAGTTTGGCAAAATCTGAATGGAGTCGTTTCATTTTCCTTGTTCTGATTCAACGTTTAAAAGAGAGAGTGATAATATGGTTAATGGTTAGTTATGTGGTTAATGGTTAGTTATGTGGTGAAGGGTTAGTTATGTGGTTAATGGTTAGTTATGTGGTGAAGGGTTAGTTATGTGGTTAATGGTTAGTTATGTGGTGATGGGTTAGTTATGTGGTTAATGGTTAGTTATGTGGTGAAGGGTTAGTTATGTGGTGAAATGTTAGTTATGTGGTGAAGTGTTAGTTATGTGGTTAATGGTTAGCTATGTGGTGAAGGGTTAGTTATGTGGTTAATGGTTAGTTATGTGGTGAAGGGTTAGTTATGTGGTGAAATGTTAGTTATGTGGTGAAGTGTTAGTTATGTGGTGAAGGGTTAGTTATGTGGTTAATGGTTAGTTATGTGGTGAAGGGTTAGTTATGTGGTGAAATGTTAGTTATGTGGTTAATGGTTAGTTATGTGGTGAAGTGTTAGTTATGTGGTGAAGTGTTAGTTATGTGGTTAATGGTTAGTTATGTGGTGAAGTGTTAGTTATGTGGTGAAATGTTAGTTATGTGGTGAAGTGTTAGTTATGTGGTGAAGTGTTAGTTATGTGGTTAATGGTTAGTTATCTGGTGAAGTGTTAGTTATGTGGTGAAGTGTTAGTTATGTGGTTAATGGTTAGTTATGTGGTGAAGGGTTAGTTATGTGGTTAATGGTTAGTTATGTGGTGAAGGGTTAGTTATGTGGTGAAATGTTAGTTATGTGGTGAAGTGTTAGTTATGTGGTGAAGTGTTAGTTATGTGGTTAATGGTTAGTTATGTGGTGAAGTGTTAGTTATGTGGTTAATGGTTAGTTATGTGGTGAAGTGTTAGTTATGTGGTTAATGGTTAGTTATGTGGTTAATGGTTAGTTATGTGGTTAATGGTTATGTGGTTAATGGTTAGTTATGTGGTTAATGGTTAGTTATGTGGTGAAGTGTTAGTTATGTGGTTAATGGTTAGTTATGTGGTGAAGTGTTAGTTATGTGGTGAAGTGTTAGTTATGTGGTTAATGGTTAGTTATGTGGTTAATTGTTAGTTATGTGGTTAATGGTTAGTTATGTGGTTAATGGTTAGTTATGTGGTGAAGTGTTAGTTATGTGGTTAATGGTTAGTTATGTGGTTAATGGTTAGTTATGTGGTGAAGTGTTAGTTATGTGGTGAAGTGTTAGTTATGTGGTGAAGTGTTAGTTATGTGGTTAATGGTTAGTTATGTGGTTAATGGTTAGTTATGTGGTTAATGGTTAGTTATGTGGTGAAGTGTTAGTTATGTGGTTAATGGTTAGTTATGTGGTGAATGTTAGTTATGTGGTGAAGTGTTAGTTATGTGGTGAAGTGTTAGTTATGTGGTTAATGGTTAGTTATGTGGTGAAGTGTTAGTTATGTGGTTAATGGTTAGTTATGTGGTTAATGGTTAGTTATGTGGTTAATGGTTAGTTATGTGGTGAAGTGTTAGTTATGTGGTTAATGGTTAGTTATGTGGTGAAGTGTTAGTTATGTGGTGAATGGTTAGTTATGTGGTTAATGGTTAGTTATGTGGTGAAGTGTTAGTTATGTGGTTAATGGTTAGTTATGTGGTTAATGGTTAGTTATGTGGTGAAGTGTTAGTTATGTGGTTAATGGTTAGTTATGTGGTGAAGTGTTAGTTATGTGGTTAATGGTTAGTTATGTGGTGAAGTGTTAGTTATGTGGTTAATGGTTAGTTATGTGGTGAAGTGTTAGTTATGTGGTGAAGTGTTAGTTATGTGGTGAAGTGTTAGTTATGTGGTTAATGGTTAGTTATGTGGTGAAGTGTTAGTTATGTGGTTAATGGTTAGTTATGTGGTGAAGTGTTAGTTATGTGGTGAAGTGTTAGTTATGTGGTTAATGGTTAGTTATGTGGTGAAGTGTTAGTTATGTGGTTAATGGTTAGTTATGTGGTGAAGTGTTAGTTATGAGGACAGTCTTCCGATCATGTAGTAACAGATGGGTGGAGATGGATGATTATATCCATCAACACCAGAATGAATAGAAACAAACTGAAACAGTTTAAGACAGAAATGAACAGACTCGAGTTCTTCATGTCCCTCAGTGAGCAACTAGATGAAGTAGCTGTTGTTTCCAGTCAGCTGTTCTTCATCAGGACTTGTTGAGGGACCTAGTTTGGCTCTAGTTTTGGCTGCAGAAGGGATCAATTCAAAGAGCTGGTTAAGAAAAGGAAGCTGGACAAACAACTGAGAACATGAGATCATTCAACATGAAGCAACACTCGACGGGCAGCAGAAGAGTTCAGATCACTCTGCTGCAGATCAGCTGCTGTAACAGCTGTTACCGTCGGTACAGGGAATCTTTCCTCCTGCAGGCATCACACTGTCCAACATAAAGCAGCAGAAAAAAGACTTTACAAAATAAAAACAGGAAGTAACTAATTCCAAAGAAATGTTTAGTCTAAGTTAGATCAAACAAAAGGATATAAATTTAAGAATCAGCTACCTGCAACATGGAGGATATTAATTGTTCCATCAGTTTAATCTGAATTCATATCAGAGTCATTTTCCCTGCGTGTTCATTAAAACTCCGTCTTCAGGCTCTGGAGTTATGAGCCTGAGGGAACCTGTCCCAGCTGACAGGAACACGTTTGTCCCCCAGCAGCAACTCCTTCCACCCACAGTGCGCGTCCTGCTTTCACATGTCCTTCAGCAACATACTGAAACAACTACCTGCTCCACTTTCTGTGGATGACGACCTCCAACAGTCGGACGAGTCTGTAGAAGCCTGAGTGAGAAGGTGCTTTTCAAATCACCAAACCGCAGTTACACATGCTCTGCAGAGCAAATGTTTTCATGCAGAAATAATAAATAAAAAATGTTCAACTCGACATAAAAATAATGAAGATGTGTCTTTTTTTCTTCTGTCTGCTCAGGAACAACAGAACAGAAGGAAAAAAGAGCCCGTGGGCAAAAACAACAAAACATCCAGCAACAGTCCAGTCCAGGCATCTGTGTGTGTGTGCGTGTGCGTGCGTACGTGCATGTGTAAACATTTTCAAACTACAGCTGTGTTGAAGGCATTAAATAAAAGTTTCTTTCTGTAAACTGGAGGTTCCTCCATCAGCTCATCTGTTTAAAGTGCCGGAGCACAATCCCGCGTGTCTCCTTTGTGTCCTGGACTTGACCTTTCAGTGTTGTAAATCTCCGTAAAGGGTCTCATTAATCATTGCAGGTGACTGTAACATGCCTGCAGATAATTAATTGCTGGAGTTTTGGGAGCCAATGTTGGCTGAGTGCTGGAGGATGGGAGGAATTATAGACAGCAGTGTATCTCAGAAATCTGTTTTAGTTAAAAATTTAAGTAACACTTTTATTTATTTAATTTTTAGATGTGTAGAACTTCAAATATACTGTAAAACCAAAATGACAATATTTCTCTAAAGGTTTCAGGCCTTTTGAAGTTGGATTCTGTGAAAAGATGAACAGATAATAATTTTTTCTTGTTTGTACTTTGATCTCAGTTTGGATACACAGAGATTAGCTCAGATTACACAGAGAAGTTAACACAGTGGAGGTAATTCCAACAGTTCATGCAGATGTTATTTTATAAACCTTAACAGCAACATAATGTTTGGATTATATAACATCACCAACAGAAACATTATAATATCTCAACAGTAAGAGTCTCAGGCTGCACCGGAAGTTACAAACTAGCTAAGTTCAATGTAAATGTATCAATAAATACATTAGAATGTAAAGGTTTGTCAGAACTGCAGTAATATTTTTAAAATTTGTGTTCAGGCAGCAGCAGCTCGGATCAGTCTGACAGGATCAGACTCCATTTCTCCAAACTGAGATTGTTTAAACAGTTAATTCTACAACATGGAAGAGATTTATTGTTTATTGTCTTTTCATTGTTCTGAAGTGATGAGAGTAATTTAAATAGAACCACTTCTGCCATAGCCATGTGATGGACTGGTGACCTGTCCAGGTGTAGCCCCGCCTCCTTCCCAGTGACAGATGGAGACAGACACTAGTTCCCTGTGACCCTGAACAGGAACAAGTGAGTTCCGATGATAACTGAGTGACTTCAGCCACATGACAAACATCATGACACTGTACTTATTTACCTAAGGTAAAGTATTTGTTACTGCAAAATCTGTATTTATTTTTAAAATTGTTGTGGCGGGAGCTCGTGCTAAAACACGAGTCACATGAAACGTGTGTGTGACTGTGGTGCAGGTTTACTTATTGTAAATTAGCCAAAAATCATGTTAATTTACACGCAACCACTCAGGGATTAATTTAAGCTAACGTTCATCTCACAGTTTTTTTGAAAATGTTTAAGATTTAAAGTATTTTGAGAGGTTGCATGAAGATACAAACACAGACCTGCTTCCTGATGAAAAGGCCTTCACACAGGCTAATGCTTCTCTGCAGGTTTATATTATGACCATGAGTGGTCACAGGTATGATGTTTAAATCACGACTCTGGCTTTCAGGTGATATTAAACAGGAAGTGAGTGTTGGTGGTATTTAACACAGAAACCAACAAACTGCAGGTGAGGTGATGCAGGAAGTGCACATTACTCTCATGGTCCAACCTGATTGTATTGCCTTCTCAAATGATGATAAAAGAGCATGCTAGGGCGTGAAGCTAATTATGTATCAGACTAATTCAAGCTAATTATTTGTTGCTAAACTCGCCCTTGTAACTTTATGTTGCCCGAAATGGAGGCTTTGTAATCTGAATGAGCACGGCACAGGTGTGAAACTATGTGAGCACTCATGTTTGATTAAAAATATGAAGCTTGATGGTGGCGTACCGGGGGGAGACCAAGGTGTTAATTGGCTGAGTGTGTGTGTGGCCGAGCGGAAGGACGCGTGTAAAACGTTTGCCTGTGGTGAATCACAGCGCTGAAATAACACAATCATAGGACGCATGCCGTGGATCAGTCTGCACGGGCAGCAGGTGCACGTGAAACACAAATAACGGTGCACACACTGTAAACCTGCAGACTTTAGTTAGTGATCTGTAGATTAGTGAAGTTCAGCTGTGTGTGTGTGTGTGTGTTTGTATTTCTGACCTCCTGGGGACCCGTTTCCTGACTTTTACTATCTTTCTGGGGTCCGAGGGTTCTTGTGGGGACCGAAGCCTGGTCCCCATGGGGGGGACTCCCCTTTTTAGGGTTAGGGGTTAGGTTTATAGGTATGGTGTGAATAGAGTTTTAGTTAGTCTTAGGGTTAGTTATAGATCAGTAATGGTTAAGGTTAGGAAAAGGGTTTGGGTTAGGTATAAATCTAGTTATTAAAATCAATGGAAGTCAATGGACGGTCCCCATAAGGATAACAAAACACACTTGTGTGTGTGTGTGAGAGAGCTTTTGGTTGTTGTTGTTGTGATTAATGTGACGACTCCAGACCTAAACCACAGTAATACTGAGACCAGACGAGTGGCAGATGATGAAGCTGAAGAAACTCTGTGCATGTTTGTGCATGTGAGTCTCATCCCTGCTGACTTCAGCAAGTGTAACATAGAATTATGTGATGGGACTTATTTGGGTATCTAGGACAGCCATTCAGATGTCTTGCCTGCCGGCTAAAACACACACGCACACACACACACACACACACACACACACACACACACACACACACACACACACACACACAC
>SSNP01000022.1:4381068-4423137 GCA_006937955.1 Pachypanchax playfairii | reverse complement strand
TACTGTAATTCCACTTTCTTTTCATCCTCCGTCCCTCCAGCCTTATTTCTTATCTGTTTGTCTCTCGCTGTCCTCTCGTTCACCTGGATGTTTATATCTTTTATCCTAAATGCAAATCTGGACAAAATAAAAACTAATTCTATTAACAGACTTTTTTCTGGTACATGATAACTAGAGTCGTTCAGTTTAATCATAATTAAATACATTCATGTAAGTATTAAGACAGGCAGAGGAGCTTGTTTTTGATTAACCCTATAATACCAAATTTATTATATTTTATAGATTTAGTTTTATTTTATTAATCAGGTTTTAAATGATGAAACTCTGGAAGTTAACTAGTTGAACATGTGATAACCGGTTTCACATGTTTGTTTCATCCTCACTGACGTGTTTTATTCTCGTCTTAAAGACAAACATCATCAAACCTAAACTAAAATTACCCACAATCCATCTTGTTTCTGTTGATCAGAGTGATTTCCAAACACACCAGGTATCCAGGTATGTGCGGCGGGGGGGTGTCAGTGTCAGTCTGAGGAACAGAGGTAAAGACTGACTGGTATATAACTAATAACACAATGGAAGTTATGATCCAGAGAAAAATACACTGAAACAGGATAAACAAACAATAAAGTATTTGATACAGAAAATGTACTGAACTGAGTAAATAACTGATCAAACCAAAAACCCTGTGGCTGTGGAAATACAGGTGGAATGTTTAACATAACATAACATGTTTAACAATAAATCAACTCCTTCATGCTGATTTAACAGGATCAACATCAATCTGGTATTAAAACCCAGAAAACTAACGATTAATTGATTTAAAACATAAAACATCTCAAACAGTTTCCTTTCATAAGCAGCTCGACCTGAAACATCTTAGAAACTGAAATATTTCCTAGTTTATTCACTCTCAGACAGATCTGTTAGTTTTACTCCTGACTTCCTGTCCTCGTCTCTCGTCCTTCCCTGTTTTTATTTACAGAAGTTTGACATGTTTTTAATCTCTTCCCAAACACAGACCCGGTTCTGCTCACAGCGCTGCTGGCCCAGTTAAAAATGCTTAGCTGTGCTCGGCCACCAGTGTTATATAACCCCCCCACACACACCGCCCCGAGTCACTGGCCTTAAAGTGATCTCACCCCTGGATGATGGGTTGAGTGTGCACGTTAAAGCAGTGATCCCACTTGTGTAACGTTTTATCTCCATGTTGTGTGTAAATGTGCTGCAGTCGGCACCCGCATGACCGGTTTGTCAAAGTTCTGCTGAACTCCTGCATGTTCCTCCTTTCAGATGGTAGAAACCAGTAAATATTATATGCTGACATGGTTTCATCTACATACGAGCTGCAGATACAGTCTCATGACTGTGTGGAAACCAACAGGTGGAAGAGTCTGAGTTACCTTCGAAGCAAGTCATTTTGTATTTTAACCTTTATTTAACAAGAAACATCCCTGTGAGATTAAAATCTCTTAGAAGGGTGACGAGGTCAGCAGCACGTCATCAACAGTAAAAGAATACTGCAGCAACGCGGCGTGAGAAATGGGAATTATTTCACAGTTTTTAAACAGAGTGCAGGTGTGTGACCATATGATGAATTTAAAAACACAGGCGATCTGTAAAAATAATAAAAATCACTGACTTTATCTCATAATATCAAACAGAAATCTCCAAACTAAATAAGATTTGGTCATTTCAGATTAACCGGAGAGGTTTTTTCATGCTAACGAGGCAGAAAGCTGAAAACTCTTTTCCTTTATTCAGTTCTGACACTCTGAGATCAATAAAAATGCACGAGTGTAAAACATTGTTGTTATTAGTGGTTAAATAATAAACAATGAGAGATTTTAAAGATGTTTTAAAGAGATTTATTTTAATGTGAACAAACTGATATTAAGCAGCATCAGTGGAGCCGTCAGCTGCGCTGGAGTTTCCAGTAAATGTATTATTGATACTGCTGCATTATTATTATTATTATTATTATTGTTATTAGTATAAATATGATGAATTGAAGCTCGTTATTATTTTAGTTGTTTTTACAAGCTGAGAAGAAACTTCAGAACAAAAGAAGGAGCTGCAGACTGTTGATTGTTTGAGTCGTTCATGTGAACAAAACTTTTTAAACAACACGTTAGATTTTTCTTTATACGGTTATTTAATCAGAAATAATCAGAAACTCAGACAGAATAGAACATCTGGATGTTGTAGAAGTTCTACATGTTGCTGGTGCTGGTATCTGTAATTAACCTGCATGTGTAAAAACATTGTAAGTTTCTAAAATAACACACACACACACACTGTCAGGTGTCCTAGTGTTATATACATACAGTATATACGATGTATGTGTCTTATATATATATATATCAGTAACATGTCTGTCGAGCTTTAACATGTTACTCTTACTGTATGTATATAGCAGCACAGTGTTGTAGATTATTAAGTGTTCCTTAAGGGGTTCTGTAAATCTCTGACTTGTATGTTTTGGTGTTTACATGTTCTCTACATACCTGAGCTGGAACGTTCCGATGGCTCCGTTTCTTATAGTAAATCTAAATAGATTTTAGACTCAAATGAGAAGAAACTTCTCCAAAAATCTATAAAATAGACCTAAAAAAGAGTCCAGCATGAAAGACTTGAGGTTCAGTTTGTCTTTTAGCTGTGACGAACATGATTTCAAGGTTTGCTGAAGGAGTTTTTGACAGACTGAGTGGAAACACATGGGACCACCTTTCATAAAGACTCTGCAGGATGGCGTTCCACTTTAGCACATCCTTTTTTCTGTCCCCGTCTTCCCATAAGTGAACTCTCTGGTGAAGACTTTTAAAGAACAAAAACTCTGCAGCTTCTCTGTGAGACGACACTTGACAATTGAACGATTGTTAAAGTAAACGAACAGGATATCTAGAAGTCAGCTGACCTTTCTGATGGGACCGTCCTGGTGAGGATGCTTTCACTTGTCACTGTGAACATGTAGCACCATTTTCAGCTTTGCTAGCAGAACATCAAGTCCATCAGTACAGGCTGAGATCCACTCCTTCTGTTTCAGCACACGCTGCAATATTAAACATCTACATTCATACAAACTAGGACACTTTAACTCATCAGAAATATCTCAAATCTCAAGATGGAGACGCATTTGTTGAGTGTGTGTGTGTGTGTGTGTGTGTGTGTGTGTGTGTGTGTGTGTGTGTGTGTGTACTTACCTGTTCAGGTGATCAGAAACACAGGAGCACCACAGAGTATTAGTAGTATTTATATTTTCTAAACCTTTACATTATTGTCCATTTCACATTCTCTGTTTATTTGCACAATGCTAATAACATCAGCAGCTGTCTGTAACTCTTCTATCATCACCACTTGAACAGTGTAAATTAATGTAAATGTTTATGAGAATGACTAGAGATTTAAGAGGTTTAGTTTGGACTCTGCTCAGTCTGTTGTCTTGTTTTCAGGTCAGAATTATTCTGTTTTTCTAAAGTCAAGCTGTTTAAAGACACTTTACATTCTGAACAACAGGTTATTTTACTCATCTCAGACTCTACCTGCAAGTCTGTTCTGGTATTCACTAATTAGGTAAATTAGGCTGGAACTGTGAACAGGAAATACTAACATTTAAATCTGACAAACTTTATTAGAAACTCATATAGTTGTTTGTTTTGCGTCTGTGATCTGCCTTTTAAACTCGCCTCGAGAAAATGGCTGCAGATGGAATGTCACAGAGTCAAACCTAATTAAGTGTGCATCTTATGATTAGCCACTCAGGGCTGTAACATAGAATAAAACTGTTTGCCATCTTTGAAGAATTCGACAAAAAACAAAAATAAAATCCTGCTGCGCCCTAAACAAACTCTGATCTCAACATTTCTGCACCTATAAATGTAGATTATTTTAAACATTTCACTTTATACCCAGAAGCTCAACGCTGCTGCAGAGAGACGGGGAGCGAACAGATTCTTTTCTATACATCAGTGTAAAAATACTCGCTCATGTGGTAGACTACCAAAGGCTATATATGTTCACAGTAAACACAGTTTGGATGTGAAACACTCATCCATCGTGTGATACTACGCCTTGAACCATGCTCTCGGGATGGGATGTGTTTAATCCCGGTTGTGTTCGTGCACGTTGTTAGCTGTGTCTGTGATCTGCCTTAACTAAAGAGTTGGATAGAAGACAGGGTTAGCAAATAGCCAGAAGCTACAGTATGTCAGCATTAATAACAACAAACACGAAGAGCTACATGCACAGACGAACACTCTGCGGGCAGGGCCCCGTGTGTGGGTGAGGGCCGGAGATAATCAGCTCTTATTATGTTGAGTAGAAGTTGAGTGTTGACCTTGTTTCACCTGGCTCTTCCTTCCTGAGTCCCCACACCCTCCTGTCTCCATCCTAGAAGAGCTTACGCAGGTCTTTTGTAACACTTGAGGGATTCTTGCTCCTACTGGAGTTCTTTTCTCTGTCACTTAGCCAACACTTTGCTCCAGCGCTGAATTTTTCATCAGAAACAAATTTCCTCTGGAAAGAGAAAATGCTGGCTCGTAGTTTTTTACTAATGTTTGGCATGCTGGATACACAGTTTGTGCGAACCTAACAAGATCATTTTTCTTGCTTCTGGTCTTCCTCACAAACTCACACACTTGACATTCTGTTTTTCCCTCAACTCTAAAGTCAGAAAGTAAAAACCAGTTACAGATAGTGTAAGTGGCTCTTCTCTCTGAAGACTTCAGTGTGTGATGCTCTCACATCTAAACCTCATCTTACTCTGAGTTCTAACGGATCATAGAACAAACACCAACGCTTCCCTCTAGAACTCATGTAGCTTGTTGCTTCTTGGCAGCTGCAGTAACAAGGTGTTGCTCCACGTTTGAGGGTGAGTAGAACCGTCAACCTTCAGTTCTAAAGTATACACTCTCGACCATGTTGGGTTTGATCCTTCAGATTGTCTTAATTCTTCATGTTGTAGATTCAACAAGGTTTCTGGAAGATTCCTCAGAGATTCTGGTCCATGTTGACGTGTTAGAATCAAACAGCTGCTGCAGATTTACGTTCTGCACATCTATGATGAGAATCTGGTCTAAGGAACCAGAATCATGACATGGTTCATATCACCTTCATCACACAGAGGAACATTTATCAGGACCGTTTCTTTATTCTTCATGATTTGTGTTTTTTCTTCTCCTGAGAAACAGGATGCTGTAGTGACGACTGGTCACTGCTCAGTTTAGGATTAAATAATCTAACATTAGCTTGAACCTTTTGCTCATGAACTTTCAGAGTTGAAGCCTGTTTTATTTGTTGAATGAGACGTTAGCAGCAGCTTTGACTCAGTTTGAGTAGATCTACCATTAATCATAGATCTACCGCTGTGTTGTAGCATAAAGTGTTTTAACAGCTGGTATATTCATGTTTCATGTATCTCTGATTTTAACTGTGTGGGATTAAAAACTTGGTTTAAACTATAATTTATTGTTTTAACACATGGTAGCTGTTTGTTATGTGTTCCACTGGTTTGTCTGTAATCCTAATCTCATCATCATTTCTGCACATGCTCAGTTTCTCTCCTGTCCTTTAACCCTCTGAGTGGACGATTCTTCTGTCCACATTATTGTACTTCACATTCTGACACGATGCCCGTCTCTCTCGCTCTCTCTCTCTCTCTCTCTCCTCCTGCTGTAATTAATGTCCACTTCATTTCTTTTCCCTTGCCTTGTCTCCCCATTCCGGGGCTTTTTTCCTCCCGCTCTCAGTTTTTAGATGTATGATTTATGGTCCTAGCATGATGACTGAGGCATAAATATTTTACTAGCCCAAATGCATTTTTTTCTTCTGGAGAAAATAAATGAGGGTGGAATGAAAGACTGAGAGAAAGAAGGTTAGAAGTTGATGAGACGTTGAAGTTTTCTGTTTATTTTAGTAAATTAAATATAGAAAAACTCGTTAAAATGACATTGTGAATGACAAACCTGTAAAAATCCTCAATCTGATCTGAACATCACTCTGATGGTCTTTCAGTTTTACAGGGACTCAATAAGTTTTGATAAACCCTGTTGATGTTCAAGGAGCTTCATCACAGACAGACAGACAGACAGACAGACAGACAGACAGACAGACAGACAGACAGATGGGATGACCCATGTCGTGGTCCCCATCGTGATGCTCTCCTACCTTCCAGGATGCAGTAACATGCTCGCTGATCATGTGATGTTAGCTTGATGCTACAGCATGTTAAGGTGAGGCCAGGTCAGTCCTACACCTGCCTGGTCTTAAAATCCAATATGGCTGCCTTAGCATGAAGTGTTGGAATATCTCCAGTTACAAACTTTTTATTTCCACTGCTGTTTGTGTTTCATTAAATTAATCCTAAATAAATAAGTATTGTACAACTTTTAGTGGTGAACGTATTTTTGCTGAATTTAAATGAATAAAATGTAGATTAGTTTTGTCTAGCGTCTGTAACAGCTGATCTATACAACATGCTAACAAGAAGCACCTCAAACCAGATCAGATGAAGATTTAAACGTGTATCGTCTCAGATGAACACAGTCAGTTCAGGATGTGGTAACTGGATGGTGAACAGATCCAGGGCAGTGTGTCTCATGTGTTCTCTCTCTGTGGAAGGTGTGATGCTACATCGTGCAGCTCAGACAGTGAGATGTCAACAGGCAGCAGAGGGACTGACAGTTAATGGGGAGATAGATGATCAGGAGCCAAAGGAGAACAGATGGTAACCAGGGAAACACACACACACACACACCTCAGCACATAGATAACTTTGCAGTGGTACTAATTACTGCATCAAGGGCACCTTCAGTATTTAGAATAATAATGAATACATATACAGACGCTCAAGATGATTCTGACTTTGTTGAATTGTCAATCAGGGAGTTTTATTTCTTACACTGTGACTCAGTTTGGATGGAACTGTGGACCTGATCTTCTCTGAAGCATCTCTGGTTCTGTGTGAGACAGGAAGCTTCTCTCTGCATCCGTTCAGTCAGTGCCACAAACCTTCTAACCTTCTTTTTGTAACCTTGTTGGAACGAGTGACACTTTCCACACAGACAGTGAAACAGAGAAAAATGTTGGACTAAAACATTCACTTCCACTCCGTCCACACTGTTCTGGATGTTTGTTTATAGAATTCAGATGTTCTTCTGTGTTTGCTCCTTCTATCAGAATGAGATTTTATTATAAACAGAGAGAATTTGAAAAACTCTTTCCAGAGTCTGGATTTGTTTGAACCCATGTGGACGGGCTACATATTTCAGATGTACCCACAGTTTAAATGTGATTAAGAAACAAAACAACGATACATGTTTACTGGGTCTGCATCTGTTCCTCCTGCCACCATGAAACGTTGATCATGTGCTGAAACAGTTAATAACTGAGAGAAAAAACAGTTTTTGAGAGAATCTTTAGTGACGTTAGCATGTGGGTGATGTGAACATTCTCACCTTCTAGTGGACCAGTGTGAGTCTGTCATGTGAACAAAGATGTTTCATAAATAGAGAAAATAATATCTGTATTTATAATTATCGGGGACGGTGTAGACGAGACCTTGTTGCTCTGAAACGGTTCTGGTTTGATCAGATGATGGACGTTTCCTTCTGAACAGCTGTTTTACTCTCCAAACAAAGTTCCAATTTCTAAAATCCAAACCATCCCTTTGTTGTTTTGATTTGTAGTTGATTTTTGGTTAATATTTTCATTTTAATGCAAGAAATCCCAAATCAGAAAACCCTGATAAGTTTCACCTGAAGAGTTTTACTCTAACAAAGAGACTCACATCAAACACTTTTTTCAGCATTCGGCCATATTTAAAAGTTGATATCTAAATAAATGACTCTGCTTTTAGAGATCTTTCTGGACTTCCTTTACACACAATTCAGATATCTTTCATTTTATAATAAAAAATAGAAAAGCATCAGGAATCACTCCAGTTTTTTTTCCCCAGCGGTTACTGATTCATTAACTCCTGCAAGCTCCTGGACATTTAGCAATGAGAACATGCTCCTGTGCTCAGAATTAAAGCACATTAGAGAGAAGAACTGAGAAAAGCATTGATCTGAGGAGATTAGACTCTGGCCTGACACAGATCCCTGCTGATGTGCTGTTCATCTGCGCTCACTTCAGGCACTTATATTGATTCCCTTTATTTATCCTGTTGGTGGGAGAATCTGCAGCTGTATACAGATGTGCCTTGTTGCTACAAAAAAGAGCTGAGTTCAACAGTCAGCTAACAGATGTTTATTGAGGCTAAGGGAAGTTTAGCAACTTGCTAATTTCAATAGAATAGCACATTGTCATCTGGAGCTGCTGTTTGTCTCTGATTTTTAACACGCTGGGGCTGATTCATCGTGTGTGTGTTTGTTAAAACAGGCGCAAAACGCTCAGCGGCTGCAAAAACAAGCAGCGGGTCATTTACTAACAGCGCACAGGCAAAACTGCGCCTGTTAAACCTGCCGCTAGACGCGCTAAGTCATTTTAGCTCTTTCCCCCTAGATGAATATGCAACGTGGGCGTTTCGGGAGGAGAACATGTAAATAAGTGGCTGTTCCAGGTACAGAGTGATTTATCAAACCTGAAACTGTTTGCAGATTCTAATTTTGCGCATATTTTTACCGCCTTTGAAAAGCGTCTTAACTCAGCACAAAAATTGTTGCGTGAAGACACAGAGAGACGTGTGGATCATTCCACCACAGTTAGTGCTGCGTCTCCCAGGGTAGATGGTCCAGTGTGTGTTACACGAGCAGATACATTAATTTTCCAAAGACTCGTGATACAAACGTTGTGGTAAATGATCCAGACTCATGATTGTGCCATTCTGATGAACAGTGTTATATTTACCAGGTTGAGAGATGGTGAATATGGAGATGGGTGGATCTTGGGTTGGTGTGTTACGTTATTCATGCTGTAAATATCCTTCCACACATTTATAGATCTTATAGCAGCTCATGATCTGTTCCTAAAGTGGCGCAACCCGACTACTGAGGGGGAACATCGATATCTGGTCCACATACGCACTAGAAACACGCCGCATCCTGAAAAGCAGGTGTTGGTGTTTGGACCGCGCTGGAGTGAAACTTTACGCACCAGCCAAGGCTGACCTGCTCTGTTGTTTGCTGTATGTTACACAACATCACAGACCGGAGCCTCTTTGCTGCAGCTCAACAACATTTTTTGTCTCTTCTGCTCATATTTGAAGCTCCCATGGCTCGAATTTCATTTTCCTTTTGTGCCTTGCACTCGTAAGAGAATATCGCCGTCAAACTCCTCATTTGAATATTGCTTTTTGCACCAGTTAACAATTGTGCAATCAGTCTTAGTAGATCACCCGCAAATCAGGTGCAAAACTTTTGCGGCGCACATAATTTTGCGCTCTTTACTTAGAATATTGATAAATCAGGTCCTTTCTGTCTATCATGTTGAAATCCTTCTTTAAGGGTAATTAATGAGTTTTTCAGTGGTTTCTAAACAAAACAGGGAAAAAAAGAGTTTCCAGTTTATGAAAATAATGAAAGTTGTTGGAGAAAAGCCCGACATGAAAATCAGACTGATCTAATGATACAAATGATTCACTAACAAGCTGCAGATCCAACTGATTCTTTCTTCTCATGGCCAACGGGGGTTTAGGTGAGTTTCTCCAGCAGCGAGACATTAAACAGTATGACATTAATTTGTAGCAATGGGATGTTCTGACTCATCGTAGGTTCCCTACTTTGTTGATGACTACAACATGCAGTTCATTTAGACGTGTTTCCTAAATTTTTCCTTCTAACTAGGTCTTCAAAAGTTACCACTAAATGCATCTGAACATTGTGGGTTTCTTCCTGCATAATAAGGAAGTTGTTTGTAATGTCAGTACATTTCTGCAGTAAACAGCAGTGCATCACTAATACGATGCAGCAACTGAGACTTTGAAAAGAAGTGAACAAACTGAGCTGAAAGAACTCACTCAGATCAACAAAACCATTCCTGATTTCTACCTCTAAACTCATTACTTAAACCAGATTAAATTGACTTACTGAGCAACCATCTGGATTTAGTTTTAACCAATTTTAACAGGAGCAGATGGACATTTTTCCTGCCTGTGTATTTTTATTTTTTATTCCCATTACACACTCTGGCTGACTCTCTCAGACGTGTGTGCACATGAATCGGTGTGCGATCATCCAAACCACCACCTGTTTGGACTTCTGTAACTCTCTGGACTCGTATATGATGCAGAAAAAGGAGCCCGATGGAGAAACTTTCCTTTCATAAGTTGAAACACACATTATTGATTTTACAACAAAATCTCTTATTTTCACTCTCAAAATGATCAACTTTCTGTAAACTGTGTTTTTGATGTACCAGGTTCGACATTGCTATCAGCCTTTTCTCACAAACGTGAATCTTTGTGGTATTTCCCATTAATTGTACAGAAATCCTCCCAGACGTCCCTTCATGGAGGGATTCAACATGTCCTCAGTCACCGTGACTCAGATTGTGACCGTCTCTAAGTGCGCTTATAAACTGATCTCAGCTCAGGCGGTGGCAGAACGGACAGGCGACTCCACGGTTCACTTCACTTACAGCTGGAAAGTCAGGAAACTTCTCTTTATCTTGAATTAGCAGCAGTTTGAGCGACACCAGGTGAACTCGATTCAAGAGTAAAAATGGTTCTGCGTTCAGTCGTGTCCGACCCAGAGTTTGATATTTTAGTTTAGAATATTGACGCTCAGAAAAAATAATAAAATAAACCCTTAAAAGTTTTGGGAAACTTTTCAAATGATTAAAAACTCAATCTAAATGAAAAATATCAATATTTATACAGATTTTCTAAATGTGTTTTTATTAACATAAAACATTTTTCTGAAGAGAACTGAGATATGTTGGTGAATGAGGAGTTACTTTAAGCTATTTAATAGAAGTTCTGACTCTCTTCTTCCTTTTGCTTCGTTCTTATTGAAATTCTGACCCACAACCCAAAAAATTTGAGCTCGTGTGTTTCTACATCAAAAATAAAGAAAAGAGAAAATGTGAGAAACCAACAACACTGATAAAACAGACAAGTGGCCTTTCATATGATTATATTTTACCCCATGAGCAAGTAATCAGAGTATGAATCAATCAGAACCAGAACTTTTTCAATAGGAAGGTCAGCAGTGAACAAATGAATGTTAAAACCCCAAAAGGGAGAAAATTAATGAGATGAGGAAGGAGTATGGCTGTGTGTGCTATGGAGGAAAATACGGAGGAAGAGGAGTGACAGTAAAATGAAAATATGAGAGGATGTAATAAAAGATGAGGATGAAAGGAAGTGGGGTCCAAAGGTGAGGAAACTGTTCAGACTGCGTCACAACAGATGAGCCTCTTCTTTCTTCTTGGGTTTTATGGTGGGTGAGGAAGATTTTCTAAAACCTCTTTGACAGGATAACGACCCGGTTACGTTCTTCACCACCTTCATGATCTATTAGAACATCGATCATCACAAATTAGAAAAATCTCCCTCGGCCTGAAGGTCAGTCGTGCTGCTGCTAAGTTTAATACTCTCCAAACTGTTTGTTTATCCTGAGACACTCACCTGCACCATGAACCATATCTACCGCTTGTTCCCACTACATGTTCCCACAGCTTGTTCTAACTGCTTGTTCCCAGTGTGTGTTCCCACTACATGTTCCCGCTACATGTTCCCACAGCTTGTTCCAACTGCTTGTTCCCACTGTGTGTTCCCACTACATGTTCCCGCTACATGTTCCCACAGCTTGTTCCTAGAGCTTGTTCCCACTGTGTGTTCCCACTACATGTTCCCACGGCTTGTTCCGCAGCTTGTTCCCACAGCTTGTTCCAACTGCTTGTTCCCACTGTGTGTTCCCACTACATGTTCCCACTACATGTTCCCGCAGCTTGTTCCAACTGCTTGTTCCCACTGTGTGTTCCCACTACATGTTCCCGCTACATGTTCCCACAGCTTGTTCCAACTGCTTGTTCCCACTGTGTGTTCCCACTACATGTTCCCGCTACATGTTCCCACAGCTTGTTCCAACTGCTTGTTCCCACTGTGTGTTCCCACTACATGTTCCCGCTACATGTTCCCACAGCTTGTTCCTAGAGCTTGTTCCCATTGTGTGTTCCCACTACATGTTCCCACGGCTTGTTCCACAGCTTGTTCCAACTGCTTGTTCCCACTGTGTGTTCCCACTACATGTTCCCACGGCTTGTTCCACAGCTTGTTCTCACAGCTTGTTCCCACAGCATGTTCCCCCAGCTTGTTCCCACAGCTTGTTCCAACTGCTTGTTCCCACTGTGTGTTCCCACTACATGTTCCCACTACATGTTCCCACAGCTTGTTCCTACAGCTTGTTCCCACTGTGTGTTCCCACTACATGTTCCCACGGCTTGTTCCGCAGCTTGTTCCCACAGCTTGTTCCAACTGCTTGTTCCCACTGTGTGTTCCCACGGCTTGTTCCCCAGCTTGTTCCCACAGCTTGTTCCCACAGCTTGTTCCCACAGCTCGTTCCACGGCTTGTTCCCACAGCTTGTTCCCACTGTGTGTTCCCACGGCTTGTTCCACAGCTTGTTCCCACAGCATGTTCCCCCAGCTTGTTCCCACAGCTTGTTCCAACTGCTTGTTCCCACTGTGTGTTCCCACTACATGTTCCCACTACATGTTCCCGCAGCTTGTTCCAACTGCTTGTTCCCACTGTGTGTTCCCACTACATGTTCCCGCTACATGTTCCCACAGCTTGTTCCTAGAGCTTGTTCCCATTGTGTGTTCCCACTACATGTTCCCACGACTTGTTCCCCAGCTTGTTCCCACAGCTTGTTCCAACTGCTTGTTCCCACTGTGTGTTCCCACTACATGTTCCCGCTACATGTTCCCACAGCTTGTTCCAACTGCTTGTTCCCATTGTGTGTTCCCACTACATGTTCCCGCTACATGTTCCCGCAGCTTGTTCCAACTGCTTGTTCCCACTGTGTGTTCCCACTACATGTTCCCGCTACATGTTCCCACAGCTTGTTCCAACTGCTTGTTCCCACTGTGTGTTCCCACTACATGTTCCCGCTACATGTTCCCACAGCTTGTTCCTAGAGCTTGTTCCCACTGTGTGTTCCCACTACATGTTCCCACGGCTTGTTCCACAGCTTGTTCCCACAGCTTGTTCCCACTGTGTGTTCCCACTACATGTTCCCGCAGCTTGTTCCAACTGCTTGTTCCAACTGCTTGTTCCCACTGTGTGTTCCCACTACATGTTCCCGCTACATGTTCCCACAGCTTGTTCCAACTGCTTGTTCCCACTGTGTGTTCCCACTACATGTTCCCACTGTGTGTTCCCACTACATGTTCCCGCTACATGTTCCCACAGCTTGTTCCTAGAGCTTGTTCCTAGGGCTTGTTCCCACTGCGTGTTCCCACTACATGTTCCCACGGCTTGTTCCACAGCTTGTTCTCACAGCTTGTTCCCACAGCATGTTCCCCCAGCTTGTTCCCACGGCTTGTTCCCACAGCTTGTTCCCACGGCTTGTTCCCACAGCTTGTTCCCACAGCTTGTTCCCATTGTGTGTTCCCACTACATGTTCCCACGGCTTGTTCCCCAGCTTGTTCCCACAGCTCGTTCCCACGGCTTGTTCCCACAGCTTGTTCCCACGGCTTGTTCCCACAGCTTGTTCCCACAGCTTGTTCCACAGCTTGTTCCACAGCTTGTTCCACAGCTTGTTCCACAGCTTGTTCCCACAGCTCGTTCCCACTGTGTGTTCCCACTACATGTTCCCACAGCTTGTTCCAACTGCTTGTTCCAACTGCTTGTTCCCACTGTGTGTTCCCACTACATGTTCCCGCTACATGTTCCCACAGCTTGTTCCAACTGCTTGTTCCCACTGTGTGTTCCCACTACATGTTCCCACGGCTTGTTCCACAGCTTGTTCCCACAGCTTGTTCCCACTGTGTGTTCCCACTACATGTTCCCGCTACATGTTCCCACAGCTTGTTCCAACAGCTTGTTCCCACTGCGTGTTCCCACTACATGTTCCCACGGCTTGTTCCACAGCTTGTTCTCACAGCTTGTTCCCACAGCATGTTCCCCCAGCTTGTTCCCACGGCTTGTTCCCACAGCTTGTTCCCACAGCTTGTTCCCACTTCTTATTCCCACAGCTTGTTCCCACAGCTTGTTCCCACAGCATGTTCCCACAGCTCGTTCCCACAGCTTGTTCCCACAGCTCGTTCCCACGGCTTGTTCCCACAGCTTGTTCCCACAGCTTGTTCCACAGCTTGTTCCACAGCTTGTTCCACAGCTTGTTCCCACAGCTCGTTCCCACGGCTTGTTCCACAGCTTGTTCCCACTGCTTGTTCCCACTGTGTGTTCCCACTACATGTTCCCGCTACATGTTCCCACAGCTTGTTCCAACTGCTTGTTCCCACTGTGTGTTCCCACTACATGTTCCCGCTACATGTTCCCACAGCTTGTTCCTAGAGCTTGTTCCCACTACATGTTCCCACGGCTTGTTCCGCAGCTTGTTCCCACAGCTTGTTCCAACTGCTTGTTCCCACTGTGTGTTCCCACTACATGTTCCCGCTACATGTTCCCACAGCTTGTTCCTAGAGCTTGTTCCCATTGTGTGTTCCCACTACATGTTCCCCCGGCTTGTTCCACAGCTTGTTCCAACTGCTTGTTCCCACTGTGTGTTCCCACTACATGTTCCCGCTACATGTTCCCACCAGCTTGTTCCTAGAGCTTGTTCCCATTGTGTGTTCCCACTACATGTTCCCACGGCTTGTTCCACAGCTTGTTCCAACTGCTTGTTCCCACTGTGTGTTCCCACTACATGTTCCCACGGCTTGTTCCACAGCTTGTTCTCACAGCTTGTTCCCACAGCATGTTCCCCCAGCTTGTTCCCACAGCTTGTTCCAACTGCTTGTTCCCATTGTGTGTTCCCACTACATGTTCCCACGGCTTGTTCCACAGCTTGTTCCAACTGCTTGTTCCCACTGTGTGTTCCCACTACATGTTCCCGCTACATGTTCCCACAGCTTGTTCCAACTGCTTGTTCCCATTGTGTGTTCCCACTACATGTTCCCGCTACATGTTCCCGCAGCTTGTTCCAACTGCTTGTTCCCACTGTGTGTTCCCACTACATGTTCCCGCTACATGTTCCCACAGCTTGTTCCAACTGCTTGTTCCCACTGTGTGTTCCCACTACATGTTCCCGCTACATGTTCCCACAGCTTGTTCCTAGAGCTTGTTCCCACTGTGTGTTCCCACTACATGTTCCCACGGCTTGTTCCGCAGCTTGTTCCCACAGCTTGTTCCAACTGCTTGTTCCCACTGTGTGTTCCCACTACATGTTCCCACTACATGTTCCCGCAGCTTGTTCCAACTGCTTGTTCCCACTGTGTGTTCCCACTACATGTTCCCGCTACATGTTCCCACAGCTTGTTCCTAGAGCTTGTTCCCATTGTGTGTTCCCACTACATGTTCCCACGGCTTGTTCCACAGCTTGTTCCAACTGCTTGTTCCCACTGTGTGTTCCCACTACATGTTCCCGCTACATGTTCCCACAGCTTGTTCCAACTGCTTGTTCCCATTGTGTGTTCCCACTACATGTTCCCGCTACATGTTCCCGCAGCTTGTTCCAACTGCTTGTTCCCACTGTGTGTTCCCACTACATGTTCCCGCTACATGTTCCCACAGCTTGTTCCAACTGCTTGTTCCCACTGTGTGTTCCCACTACATGTTCCCACGGCTTGTTCCACAGCTTGTTCTCACAGCTTGTTCCCACAGCATGTTCCCCCAGCTTGTTCCCACGGCTTGTTCCCACAGCTTGTTCCCACAGCTTGTTCCCACTTCTTATTCCCACAGCTTGTTCCCACAGCTTGTTCCCACAGCATGTTCCCACAGCTCGTTCCCACAGCTTGTTCCCACAGCTCGTTCCCACGGCTTGTTCCCACAGCTTGTTCCCACAGCTTGTTCCCACAGCTTGTTCCCACTTCTTATTCCCACAGCTTGTTCCCACAGCATGTTCCCCCAGCTTGTTCCCACAGCTTGTTCCAACTGCTTGTTCCCACTGTGTGTTCCCACTACATGTTCCCACTACATGTTCCCGCAGCTTGTTCCAACTGCTTGTTCCCACTGTGTGTTCCCACTACATGTTCCCGCTACATGTTCCCACAGCTTGTTCCTAGAGCTTGTTCCCATTGTGTGTTCCCGCTACATGTTCCCACGGCTTGTTCCACAGCTTGTTCCAACTGCTTGTTCCCACTGTGTGTTCCCACTACATGTTCCCGCTACATGTTCCCACAGCTTGTTCCTAGAGCTTGTTCCCACTACATGTTCCCACGGCTTGTTCCGCAGCTTGTTCCCACAGCTTGTTCCAACTGCTTGTTCCCACTGTGTGTTCCCACGGCTTGTTCCACAGCTTGTTCCCACAGCATGTTCCCCCAGCTTGTTCCCACAGCTTGTTCCAACTGCTTGTTCCCACTGTGTGTTCCCACTACATGTTCCCACTACATGTTCCCACAGCTTGTTCCAACTGCTTGTTCCCACTGTGTGTTCCCACTACATGTTCCCGCTACATGTTCCCACAGCTTGTTCCTAGAGCTTGTTCCCACTACATGTTCCCACGGCTTGTTCCGCAGCTTGTTCCCACAGCTTGTTCCAACTGCTTGTTCCCACTGTGTGTTCCACAGCTTGTTCCACAGCTTGTTCCCACAGCTCGTTCCCACGGCTTGTTCCACAGCTTGTTCCCACAGCTCGTTCCCACGGCTTGTTCCACAGCTTGTTCCCACAGCTCGTTCCCACGGCTTGTTCCACAGCTTGTTCCCACAGCTCGTTCCCACGACTTGTTCCACAGCTTGTTCCCACAGCTCGTTCCCACAGCTTGTTCCCACAGCTTATCCTCCAAGACTCAATTTGCATCATTTTCGAAGGCCTGATTTAAAACCCCCTCCATATTCAAAGACTTCACCAGGAACCCAGACACACTGCTAACAACACAAGTAAACCTTCATGACCTTGCTACAGAAGTTTTGTGCTTGCTCAAACCCATCGTGGACCTGTCACGCTCTGTTGAACATAATAGGGAGCCTAGTTTCCAGACTTATTTCTTTATTTTCTTACATCTTAGCAGAGTCATTCTCCAGTGTGAAGGTGGCCTTACTGCAGAAACAATAAGAAGAAGCACAAGAGTTTGTAAAAACAGAATTACAAAGAGATTCAGACAAAAGAAAGGGAGGGAGGTTTATACAAAGAGACTCGAGGAGGAAATGTTAAACATCACGCTTGTTGAGAGGAGCCATTTGTCTTTTTGTCAGATGTATTATGCCACAATTGCTTGATTTTATTTCATAGCCTGTAATCTGTATCCAACCAAATAGTAAACTGTGTGCCAGTGCACATTTGCATCCACTGCTTCTATAACTGTCTTGTGTTAGATAAGACAGCACAATAGGTTTTATCAACTCCAAATAGACTCCTTTCATACACCTCTGCAAAAAAAGCTTAGTTCACTCTGTTTGAGTGCTTGCAGAGCAAACGGAGGGTCTATAGCTTCATATCTCTCTGTCAGACTTTACTCAGAAGGATAACGTGTGTATTTGTCAAGAATGCAGCTTATGGCTGATCTGCATGCAAATAGCATGATGTCAGGTTAACACAGCGATTACACAGTAACAGCCAGCTTTGCCACTGTGACCCTGCTAAGCCATGCTACCTCTAATAGCTAATATCCATTTTACAGCTGCTGCCTTCCTGCCTCAAACTGTGCATGGCTGAGTTTATGTAACAACTTTACTCCATCTCTCTCTCTCTCTCTCCCTAGAATGTTCTTTTCACTGTCTCAGAGTTATTCAACAGACTTACTTCTCTACCATCTTATCTGTTTTCCCATAAACCTCCTGTTCCTCTCCCTGCACTGCATATTCACCTATCTTTCTGTGATCGTGTCTCTGCATCCTTCGCTCCTTCTGTCCTCTCAAACTCCCTCCCTACAAGGGGTGTCATGCCGTTTCTGGCACGTGAGCTAAAGCCCAGATGCCTGCATAGGCTGCTGCTGGAAAAATGGGTCATGCTGAGGGAGAAACAGAGAGGGAGCGAGGCAAGAGGAGCAGACGAGAGGCAAGGAAAGTGAAAGAAAATGGAGACAGAGAAGAAAAGATGAAGGGTAAAAGGAGATGGAAGGAGAGTCTGGAGAGCATCAGGGGAGAGAAAATGTATATCAAATAAATAAAAGTTATATATATTATATATCAAAGGGATAATTTGTGGATAAATGCAGCAGTATTCTTTACAAAGAAGAAGAAATACATTTATAAATACAGACAGATCATACCATCAACACATATGGCCTGCAAGTCATCACATATTACTGGTATAACAGCCTGACCAGGCAGGAGACAGAAGCCACACCGACCCCCCCCCCCACCCCCACCCCCCTCACCCCCGATGGCACAGTTATACTTATACTTATTCAGTCTACTGACCATAATTTCCATCTTTTTAAAAACAAATTGTCTTTGTGCACAAAGCAACCAGCTGGGAAAAATATGAATAAGACAAAGATTAAAATCTGAGACATGCACGAGACCGTGTAACAAAAATGGAAGACACGATGATAAATAAAGACACGGAAAGGAGCTGGAGGAAACAGAGAGAGTAAATAATGATCCAGACATGGAGACAGAGTAATTAATGAAGGAAGAAGATGGAGAGTGCAGAGAGAAAAAGGATGGTGAGGGAAGGATGTAGGAAGGAAGGAAGGAGGGAAGGAAGAATCAACCATGAACAAACACAGCTGTTTATTGTTTAAAATATATTCATATAAATCAGATGTTAGTCTTTGTTTCTGTAGTTATTGTGTTTGACTGCAGCTGAACTCATCGACCTTCTGGGTAACTAGAACAGGCAACAAGGAAAAATATTTTTTATGTTTTATAAATGTTTATGTTTCATTTTTTGTGGGTATTTTTGCTTTGTTTGTCTGTAGTTTGTGAGCATTATATTTATCTGTATAGTTGATGATTGGAACCAGTTTCAGAGCAGCAGTAATCTAGTGATGTCTCTCCTAAATCTGCAGCAAAAACAAAACTAAAGTACATCTGTGTTCCGCTCTGTTCCAGTTCCATTTTCCAGTCTGCCTCTCCTCAAAGTCTCCTGGATGATTTATGCCATGCCATTTAGAAAACAGCGTCTTTAGGCCTTTCAAAAATATGTGTGGAATAATTTATTTTCCAGACTGTTAAAAATGAATGACAGAGCTTGACAAACTAAAACTACTCTCTGAAACACAGGAAAGAAAAGTTGCATTATGGAGGATCTGTTGACTTGAATCAGCACATTGGCTTCAAAATAAGAGCTGCGAGTTTATTCTGATTGACTTTTACAAATATGAACATGGATATGAGTGTTTTAGATTAAAAAGGTAGAAATATACCGTATCTCATCCTGGTGGTTGGTAAAGTGTTTAATTACTAACAAGTTCAGAGAAATGTACAATATACATTTCTAAAATTTACATCCAGCATAAATAAATCTGTCATCAGGGAAGAATTATAAGAAAATCTTAGTTCTTAAACTTGACTCGGTGGTTTGTGATTGTTCCGTGTCTCAGACTCAAACAGGTGAAACAGGTGATCTAGTGACTAGAGACGACCTGCTGAACAAGGATTAAAAATCTAATGAAAACATTGTGCAGTGTGACTGTAGCTGAGACCTAAATCTCCTCATGAACGAGTCAACAGCTGTTTCTTTATCTTCATCCTTTTAGAGTCTTCATCTAAAAGAACAATTTGAACAAATTCTGGTGCAAGAAGAAGTTCTAATCTCTTCAACTTTATCATCATGTTTTTATGATCCTGAGCGGTTCTTTAAGATCCGTAGTCAATGTTCAGGTTCTTGGAACCTTCAGCTGATTCAGCAGCTGGTGTTTGTGTGATGCTTCATGGTGGAAGTTATAAAAGAAAACAGGAGAAAATTAGAAAGTGATCAAAAGGTTGAACGATCTTTGAAACTAAATAAATTAAAATCTTACCTGAGGTTTAATCTCCTGGTGGAACTTCAGTAAATCTTCTGGTTTGTGTCGTTATCAGACCTGTGATCAGGTAACTTCCTGTGATGGTCAAGTGACAAACTTCCTCAGAATCTACACAACGTTAGACTACACTGTCATGACTTACTGTCTCTCAGTGTAACTCAACATCATTTACCAGCAGAGGAACTGGCAGCAGATATAAATACTGGACTGAGTTAATAATAATCACTATGTTCAGGTGAAGGGTCTCAGTCAGGGTCGGCTCAGGTCATAATCCTCATCAAAATTACAGCTGGCTTGTTTTCTTGGATCTAGAAACTGTTTCACTTCTCAGTCGAGGATTCAGGATTTTTCATATCAGACTCATCAGTGATCGTAATAATAAATTATCGTCTCAGCGACTGTTAGCAAAAGAATTATAATCAGATTCTGCAAATGAGTTTCACAAATATCTTCAAACATTTGAGGAGGTTTTTAGTTTCTTTTGCACAAGTTGCCTCATTGTTCTAGTTTAAGAATTTTAAACAATCAAAAACAGATTTAAGGCAAGTTTTGTCTCATAATCGTCCTCATTTGTCCCCGTCAGAATGTTTAGAAATGAGAGACAGCTGAGAGAGAGGTAACGAATCGTGACTGATCAGAGACAGAGGAATAAAATCTGATATTTCATGAGCAACAGAGTGTGAAAAAAGATCAATTACAACCAAATTCAGATATAATTTAAACTCTTTTTATTACAAATAAAATGTTTTTATCACATTTGAACATTTTTGTTGATTTTTTTGCAGTTGTGACAAAAATAAAACAGCTTTAAGCTCCAGTTTATGATTCAAGTCTCCAGTTAGCAGCGAGATATTATTTTTCCTGTTTCACTGAGTCACACTGAAAACTGCAGAGACTCAAAGTGAAACGGCACCATGAGCTAGTTGGTCTGCCAAAGTTTGAGTATCCCTGCAAAAAAACTGCATAACATTCTATCAACACCTCTGCAGTATGACGTCAATGATATACTTGAGTTGTTTCATATAAATGTATATAAATGTACAGTATAACATTCTATAGGAACAATTCTTTATATTATTTATATTATTAAGAACTATTCTAGTGGATTCTAGAGGCAAATCACGTGTTTCCATTGCAGATGCTGTTCTTATAAATAGGGACATTTGAAATAGATTCTAACACGTCAACAAGCTTGTTTTCAGGTCCCGAGGACATGATTGTGTGGCAGAGTGTTTGTCTTTGCAGTAAGCTTTTTTCTTGTGTTTCGTCCAGGAAAGCTTTTTATATGTATGTCAGTACAACAGTGGTACCATGGAGGGTTCATGTTGGCAGACTGACACGAACACTGATGACAAGTGATTGGATAAAACATGCCTTCAGGAGACAAAACACACATAAATACTCTGAAAAACCTGCTTACAGACACTTTTAGGACCCGTGTGTGATGGTTTCTTTGCTCCAGTGACCCTGAATGGGGTTTTTCTCTCTCATATTGGACTCGGCTCATATCCGATCTGGTTTTGATTGGAAGAAAACATCTGTGTTTATTATAGGCCAAACAGGAAAACATTTATACCAATGAATGGCTTTCAAAGGATCGGGTTATTTTATTATTCTTCTTTGATTGGAACAATAAAGCGAGTCGTGCCTCACTATAAGCACATGAGAAAAATAAAGTGGGATCATTTAAATGTAGTGATATAAAAATCTATCTACTACTTAAGATTTGGTAACGATCCTCCATGTTGCTGAGGCTTTTCTCCTTCTCGCTGTGGAAGGACAGATAGAAGCTGCAGCAGGCAGCAGGCTTGACTAACTGAATACAGAATCAGCACTTTTCTGCACTGCTTACAAACTGCACATGTTAAGTACCTCAGACAGAGAAATTAAGGAGCAGACACAGTAAAAGCAAACACAAGCTCTGACAACACTTGGAGTTTTTATTCTTACATTATACATCAAAATGTATAAAATATGATCGTCTTTCAGGGTGAGTTAGTTTGTATATTTGGGAACATTTTCTCAGCAATTTAAATAAAAAGAAGCGTTTTAGTAAAAAGAGGCTTTTATGTAAAAATCTCACAGCACATGAAAAACAAATGTCACCCTTTATTAGCAAATATTTATAGTGATCAACATTATGAGGGAACTTCCTGGTATCGGATTAATAACTGCTCCCCATGTTGATGAGATAATTAGTCTGAGTCATAAATGTAAATGACAGACATCAAACGATTTGATTCAAAGTGACTAAACATTTAATTTAAATGTATTTCTGATTAAAAGACTTGAAGCAGCTCTGTGGAAAACAGACTGTCTGAATCTGAGACAGTCATTTTAGAAACTCTCTATAGACCAACATGTTGGAGACAGAAGGTAAAAACTCTTTATTAATACATTCATGTTCATTTATCCTTCTGCATGTTCAAGTGTTATTAAACTGATGAGTTCACAGACATGCTGAAGTTTGAATCTGATAACAGTCAGACAGAATCCAGTTTTATTTATTCTACATTTAACATAAATCAAACTGCTTGTTATTTCTGGTTTTGTTGCATGTAATTAAAAATGAATCTGGTATGGATAAAGAGAATCCTGACCTGTTGTTTCTGGCAGCGTCTTTTCTATCAGTCAAAATGTAGAGAATGAATTTATGTTGATAAAAAGTTTGATAACAGATTAAAATCATGACAGTATGTTTCCCTCCATGACGTGTTTTTAACTGTCACCAGCACATATTCTAGGTTCTGTGAGTCAGATGCAGATTTGGTGTTTTTCTGTTTTCCTGCTGTAAACATCAAGCTGATGATGAGCAGCATGAAGCTCCAGTTTCATCCAAAGGATTTTCTAACATGAACTTTGCAGCTTGTCATCAGACATGTTGGTGATTTCCAGCCAGACAGTAGTGGATCCTTCATGCAGCCTGTTATGACTCACATGCAGCGGATGGAACAATCCAACGCTGTCCTTTGTGTTCAGGATGAGTAGCAGGTTTTTACATTTCCCTCTTTGAGCTTGGCTACAGTCTCATGAACCTTAGATTGTATTTGATGTGGTCCAAACCCAAACCCAGGAACATGAAGCAGATGGTCTAGTTGTGTTTCACTCTGAGCTCCTCACACAGCTCTGGTTGTTGCTTTATCTGGTCCATGTTCAGGGTGGTGCACTCAACGACCCAAGAGCCTGTTAGTTCCCTCTAATCAGGCTGAATGTCTGATCCGCTCAGATACAAGCAACATGTAAAATAAATAAATAATAATTTGTGTGATTTTGGCAGCAGCATCATTTCAGCTATCTCTTGTGTAGCTTAACGTTAAATGAACAGATTGTACAGAACACAAAGCATGAGCATCTTTCTCTTTCCACTGCTTCAACAAACCACATGCAGATGAGAGCTGAAAGCAAAGTACTGGAATCTGAGGCAACTGGTGCACGCTGATAACAACCAGCTGCTCATTGAGTGAAGAGTAGCGATGCTTCAGCTGCAGAGAGCTGCTCAGTCTGCTCATGATTCAGGTCTATCAGTCTGTTCTCAGGACCACCAGTCATCCATCTTCTATACCCTCTTCTTCTGTGTTATGTGGGACGAGCAGGACGTGCAGGTTGGATGAGGGTTTTAAACATCCTTGAAACTTCTGGAAGTATCTTCACTTGTTGCTGAAGTATAGATCATGATGAGGACAGAGACTGTGTCTGGACGGGCTGGAAAACAGCAGTAAAAACCTGTTTGAGAAGTTCTTAAATCCTGGAAGATTTTCCATATTTATTGTGATTCAGTCACATTTTGATGGTTCGTGAGCAGCAGGATCATCTTCTGATGTAAAAGGTCTGAGTTCTGTTAAGAGTTTTAGTGTTTGGGCAGTTTTTAGAGCTCTGATAAAAAAAATATTAGATGAAAAGAACTTTCATTTCAGTCATGAGATCACATGATCAGCAGTGCGACGTGAAACTTTCTTTCACAAGAAGAAAGTGAATGCAGCTGAGTTTAAAAGCAAATGTTCTCCAACTGACAGCAGCTTGTGGTGCCGAGGGTCGTTTCCTCTGATGAAAAAAAGAAATAAATAAAAGAAGTTGTGAAATGAAAAATAGGGCAAGTGTGAAATTCAGCTGTAAGAGGGTGGCTGAGTAGAGATAGGAGGGGGTGGGAGCTGCAGGCGGCCCAGAGTGAAAACTGGATAAAAGGATGGATAGCTGGAGGGAAAGAAGAACGGGTGGAAGGTAAAGAGGTGGAAGGGATAAAGGATGGTGAGCCAAGGGGAGCATAAAAATAAGGGGCAAAGGGGATCAGGGAGAACAGGATTACCAAAACCTTCCATGAAACTTACAAACACACGAGAACGATAAAAAATCCGACTTTCACACTCACTAAACCTCAGAATCACTATGAAGGAATAATATTGATTCAGATAAACATCTAGTTGTAGAAGATTAAACCCTCATTAGAATGTGAGATAAATCTCTGGTTTTTATTTAGAGATTTTTCTACTAAAGAGTTTAATTTCAGTTTGAGTCACAATGTTGAACATAATCAGCAGAAAACTAGAAATAATAAAACATAATGAATGAAATGTGTCTGGTACAATCTGAGAGCATCTGTTCAAGTTTCTATCTGTAATAACTGAAGTGCTGCTGTCTGTCTGTCTGACTGTCTGTCTGTCTGTCTGTCTGTCTGTCTGTCTGTCTGTCTGTCTGTCTGTCTGTCTGTCTGTCTGTCTGTCTGTCTGTCTGTCTGTCTGTCTGTCTGTCTGTCTGTCTGTCTGTCTGTCTGTCCGTCCGTCCGCTCGCTCCATCAGATTAATAGAACATGGACAGATCTCGTCCTTCATCGGGACTTTAACTCTGGATCTGTGATGATGTGACACTAAAGAGACTTGAAACGTGTCTTTGAGCGAACGTGAGTCATCATGACCTCAAGCAGCTGGTCGTCAGCCACAATAATACTAATAAATAATGTGTGTCAATTATCATGACATCACAGTGTTGTGAGTATGAGTCATGCTTCTACACGTAGTTTGATCTTTTCCTAATGACTGTTTGGGTTTCTAAGCTTTTATACATCAAACTGTTCCTGTTGTTATGAAGTTATACTGTTAGTCCGGTCTGTTGGTGCATCCATGAGAGAGAGTGGTAAAATAATAACTTAAAGAGGCCATTTCATACACATTTCATGACTTTGTGGTTATTTCTTAAGTATTAACCAGTAATATGAAACATTTTATATCTAAAAAACATCAGGAAACACTGATTAACAGAACTTTCAATCTGTCTGCCTGAAAATTCGTCTGGTTCTGTCAAATGACGTCAGCAGCTTGTTCATATTCATTACTTGAATTTGCTGGACTCTGATTGGCTAACAAACTAGCCTATGAGAGCAAGTTATACTGTTTCCTGCCCCGCTGTGCATGGCAACGTCAGACGTCGTGTTTTCCTGTTTGCTAGGTGTTAGGTGCTAACAGCTTTTAGCCAGCAGCATGCTAGGCATGGTTTCCACTGCAGGAGCTGATGAATGCTAATGAACAAAAGAAATACCCACAAAGTCATGAAATGTGTCAGGGCACAGAAGAGAAACAGATGATTGATCAGCTGACGTAAACAGGCACAGAGATTAATTGATGTATCAGTATGTGGGCGGAGCTATCAGTGGCCTGACTGGTTCAGTTATTGAGCAGATAAACCAGTCTGTGCAGCTACAGGTTGTTTATCTGCAACATGTGACATGTTTTTTATTTAAATAATCCTTTTATTTCTTTTAAACTTCCACCAGCTGCTTGAAGCTCAAAGTCATGCTGCTCTTTCTGTAAAATACATTTTCTATTGGTTTATTCTTTAAATGGAGTGACTTCTCCTCCAGGTGTTCTCACAGATAACTAACCTTGTTCACTCGTCTTTTTACATTAAATCCTTTTCTCTCCTTCATCTTTTCCTCTCTGGCTTCGTGTCTTTTCTCACGTCTTTCTGTCCATATATCTGCAGGCCTTCTGCCTCCTTCACTTACTCCTTTTCATCCTGATTTTTTCCACCTCTGTCCATTGTTATATTCCTCTTGACCAGTTTTTCCGTGCTCGGCTTTCTCTTGTGTTTTACTGGTTCTGGTGATTGTGTTTCATCTGAAAGGAGAGACGTTTGTAATTGTGGCCTGATTTCCATATCAAAGGCAGAGATGGCATGATAAGACTGCTTAGATTAAGCTGAGGGTCTTTTCAAGAACAAAAGGAAGAACCAGTGTGTGAACCAGGAGCATGTGTGTAAAGAACCAGATGGAACGGGTCGCTGTGTAATCAGAGATGTTGTTGTTGTTTGTTTGAGAAGCTCTGAAAAGGGTAAACAAATGTTAAGAGCTCTTTTGATTCTTGTTTTGGAGCAATTATCGTTTTTACTTCTTTATAATGAAAATTAATAATTATAACATTTATACAAAACTGGACAGAAGTTGACTGAAAAATAGTTTGTTTTTATTAAATGTGATATGTAAACATTCAGCTGTGCTTCTTAGAGGCTCGACACACGGCAGACGACATCACTTCTCCTTCATTCATCTTCAATGAGACATGCCCGACAAACGCAAGTCTTCATGCTGCTAAGTGAAATGCAAAAATCGTGCATGTGAAATTTCATGCTTGTGCATGTATCGTGCACACTCAGGCCTGCAATGCGATTCCAGAAAGTTGAGAAATTTTCCAACTTTTCATCGCTGTCGCTCAGACGAGGACCAATCAGAGGAGGTTTCATTGACTGACCAATGAGCTGACAGGATGCTGCTCAGTCAACTCCAGGAAAACATGGAGGAAAAATTAAATTGAACCAATTTACGTCTTTTTCATCTCTTGTATAACAAAGTCAGAAGTAAGATTTCACATTACTCCAGCAAAATCTTAGAACACTTCACTAAGAATGTTTACATTTGTAACGATAAATAAAATGTCCCAAAAGCTCAACTTTAGCAGTGAATTGATACAAACATTATATTTTTAGCTAAACTAATAAAAGTCCCATTTTTAAACGGTGATGCTGCGTCGCTCCTAGAAACGAACTCTGAGTCAGTCCGACTGTTACGCTGCTGAAAACACCCACCAGTGGGCCAAATGTACATTAGTCAGCAGCTTAAACACTCAACAAATAAATCATTTACCTCGGTGTAAATAATATCTGATGCTGCACTCAGAGGATGAAGAAGTCCCACAGCTCGTTTCTTCCTTTTAAAAATCCTAATTTCATGTTTTAATATATTTGGCAGAACAACAGCTGCAACTTAGAAACTGTAAGAAGAAACAGAATATTAATGTCATACAAACATGTTAGTGTGAATCTGTTTGTCTCTCAGTGTGAGAAAAAAACACTTCCTGTTTTAAAATATATATGAATAAATATTAATGATAAAAAGAAAATGTCATTGAATAAAGGACATGAACATTCTGGAGCGGGTATGAACGTCCTCATGGTGATGCAGGAGGTTAAAGCCCTCAGACGGAACATATAGTACTTTCAGAACATTGTACATGAAACAAAACCTCAACCACTACAGAAGTACCTACAGTACTGTGAAAAAGTATTTGCTCCTTCCATATTTTTCCTGCTTGTGCTTTTTTTATTGTTCAAATGTTTCAAAACATCAAACAAATTTTACTATCCAACAAAATAACTGGCGTAAATAAAAACAATATTTTTTCAAGCTTTTTGTCAAACCAACTTGGAAAGATAAAATAACCCCTTCAAGTACAGGTTCAACTTTTATTATGTAATTTTAGAATGAAATATCTAGTTAGAAAATTCCAACAGATATATATCTGGTTTTAAATGGTTTTATGCTTCAGTTTGTTATCGATATTTAAATACGATGGATGAAGTTACATCAAAGGAATATTAGACACAGTATCCAGTGGATTCATTACTCCAAGAACTTTTTCCTTCTCTAGAAAATCCAAACTGAAAACGGGTCAGACGTTTTATCTTTACCCAGATTATAAGTGAGTTTACTTGAGACGTTTATTATAACTCAAACACCACATTCAGTTCAGAGTCTTTTATTTTCTTCCAGGTTGTTTTTAGTTGTTTTTCCTCCCCAGTTGCATCATGTTAAACAGATTGTGACACACGGTACAGCAGACTGATGAGAAACCAGCAGGAGGACCAAGAATATTTACTGTGTAAGAGAGAACGCAGTGAGGGACAACGGAGAAACATATTGATGATACAGTCATGAAGCTCGACAATAAAACAAAAACATTTGAATAAAAGAAAAACACACCCGAGAATTAAATATCTACTTACTGAACAGTTTGTATAGAAACTTCGGTAACGTGTGTTTTGGTTCGTTTTATTTATTTTTGCTACTTTAGAACTTCAGCTGTTTTCTCACTGATGTGAGCTGCAGAGAGTTTGTGGATCCGAATCAACAGGATCTAATTATAGAACTTCATTCAGCGGCAGTAGAAGCACATCTAAGCAGGATATTATGACAGTCCTCCACGCTGTACTGTGTGTGTGTGTGTGTGTGTGTGTGTGTGTGTGTGTGTGTGTGTGTATACACTCTGAGATCTGTCACATCACCTCCATACCATATGAGGCTGCACATCATGACTCTGCCAGATCCCCACAGCTTAATGTGTCATTGGCAGTTACATCACAAACACACTCAAAGTCGAGAATAGAACATGCAAAATGACGAACACGGTCATAAACAAACATGCAACATCATGAAACAGCCTTCAAAAGGCCTGCANCGTGCACGCACTCATGCACGTAGGCACGCACTCACACATGCATGCACATACACACAAAGGTCACTGTTAGATGACTCAGTTCTTTGGTGGTTTTCACAGCGAGCAAACAAGAAACTCTAAATGTTAAAAGGTCAGAATTCCACGCCGGCGCTCCTCGACATGTTGCTGGCGTCTCGTTCAGACATCACTCAGGATGAGTCATTCCAGTCCATTTTATTCATTACTTATCACAGAACATTGATTTCTCAGCTCAGTGTGTATCTGATGTTACCTTTATATGAACACACATGATGTGTTGAAGAGGATCAGACGTCCAGCCTGGGGACAGGAAGTAAAAACAAGTCAGTGTTTTCTGTGTGAAAATGATCTCAACATTTTAAACTTGTGTCTAAAATCATAAATATATTTAATTTGATTCTGTTGCTGAAATTATTATTAAAAACTCCTTCATGAAACATAATCTTACAAACATGTTAAATACTCATGACGTGGAGAAAATCCAACATAAATGTTAAATTAAAACTGCTGCCATTAACTGTTTCTCTGTTTATCTTTCTATAGACATGACGACTGGCCAAAATACATCTGTGTTTGTCTCTTTCCTGTCAGCTCAGACCCCAGTCGGCTAAGGCAGAAGGCCGCCCATCCTGAGCCGGGTTCTGGTTCTGGTTCTGCTAGAGGTTTCTTCCTGTTAAAAGGGAGTCGTTCCTTTCCACTGTCGCCAGTCGTGCTGCTCAGGATGGAGGATTGTGCTGAAATAACAATTCAGCCCAATCAGCTGGTTCCTTAGATAGAAAATGTTTTATTATTAATTGGTTGATTTTTCGGTGAAGTGCCTTGAAATGACTTTGTCATGAACTGGCGCTTTATAAATAAATAAACTTGAACTTAAACTTGAAACTTAAATACTTTTTACCGTATTTATGATATTGATCTGCTGTTTCAACAATAATGAAAACTGCATGAAATCTATTTTGTTTTGTTCTTTTTGTAGAAAGTAAATAAAAACTGTTTTTCTCAGCATTTCATCACTTGTTTTATTTGGTAATAGACGGATTTCTGTTACACTATAAGCCTTTTAAGTTTAACCCCCAACTGGTGAATCAGTTTAATGTTTGTGACTTTTTGCTGTCGAGTCTCAGTTACAATCCTTAAACTGTTGGTTCAGTTAGTGGATTTACTGTTTTACATGAATTCATGTTTGTTTCTCCATATAAATCAAAGATTAAACACAGGAAGTGAAAATAAACACGTTGTCAGGATTATTTCTTAATCCTCACTTGGATGTGTCCAATTAAAACTAGTAAAAGTTACAGTATATGTTGAATCTGCTGTGATCAACCAGGTGTTAGAATCCACCTTAAATTAACTATATTTGTTCAACGGAGGTGAAAAAAGTGCAAACAACAAAAAACTTGAAGCAACATTTTAAAAACCGACTTTAATGATGAAAACATCCAACAGAAATAAGAAACACACTGTTACAAAGAGCTGAACACAATGACCTGACAACAAGACAAAAACAACCAGGATTAAAACTGTAGGACTCGTCAGTGGTCCTCGTCACTGGGACTGATGACTCACTACAAACAGGTGAGCTGATTAACAGATAGATGGCAGGTGTGAAGGATGAGAGACTGTGTTCAATGAAGCTGTTCACATAGAAAACTGAAGAAAGAAGACAAAACACCCAAAATCCAACCCAGTTTATCCTCAGAGACGGAGGAAGATGAGTTCAGAACGTTTTATACCACTGATCCCCTCACGAAAAAAAAACTCCTGAAAAAAGATAAAGAATGGTTAGGGTTTGTGTCTTTGACCTGAAAGCTCTTCATGATTTGATGGAGGGAGAGTCACTGAGCAGGAGAAGGAGCTCGCTGTGAGTCACACCAGGTGAGAACCTGCATGAGGAGAACATGAGTAAATTCATCCAGTTTAACTTCAGGAGACATGACTGTTAGTCCAGGATCAAACCGTGTGGATGTGAACAGTCTGGGAGAAACTCAGCAGATATACCTGATGAATGAGACTGAGAACAGGTGCAACGATGCAGCTGGAGAGGAACCGAGTGGACTCACCTGCAGCGAGGACACGTGGTGATGTCATAGCACCGCCTCTAACCAAACCCACAACCCTGAAGGTATCAAACATCTTCTTGCTGTTAGTGTATTTTTGTGAATGTTGTTTTCTGTGTTTTGTGTGGATGAAGATATTTCTAGAAACAGATAAATACACAGATTGTTTAGTTAAAACGATGTTTCCATGTGAACACTACCTGAGGTTCTGGAATTTATCTCATTTTAAAAGTTCACAATGACAAAAACACTAAACAAATCATAGAAAGTAGGAATCATCCTTGTCCTGAATACTTTTTAAATAATACTGTGTACTTTATCAGAGTACTACTGACTTTTGTATTTATTTATTTTTATGTTGCAAACACATTTCACATGCAGAATCTTCCAGATAAATTAGATGCATTTAGCAAAATAAGAAACAAGATGCAGACGTGATTCTTCAAACAACTTGTTTATGTGTTAATGTGAGAAAACGACATAAAGACGACGTGCACGCACTCAAACATGCATCATTCAGACTCCTCACTCGGGAGTTAATGTCTGTTCAGATCATCTTTTCCAGGTCAGTTTCTCCAGCAGCCACTGATAAACCTCAGTGAACATGTGCATTTGCATCCATAACACAAAATACTCATGTGTGCATTTGATAAAGAGTGTGCACGTGCACTGAGCCGTAGATATATAGAGAATAGAGCAGTTTTTTCTTCGAAAACGTCCCCGTGTGCGCGTTCCTCTTTTTGTTGTCACTATTTCCCCTTCACACCCCCCCCCCATGTCCATGTCCATACTCCAATTTTCACATCAGCAGGCACTGAGAGCAATTTGTCATTGAAGTTACTGTAGCTGTTGTGCAGAGGGGGGAGGAGGGGAGAGGGGGGGGAGGCAGGTAGAGAGCGCTAACCTTCCTAAAGACAAAAAGCTTTCTGCATCTTAAAGAGTGAGTGTTGTGAAAAGGCTGCAGCCTGCAGATGGTGTTCCCACCGTTTGTTCAGAAAGTCATTATTATCTTCGACCTCAGTGACGATGCTTCACTACTCATCACACAGACAAATACACGTGCACGACTAGCAGAATCCAAACTAGAACTGTTCAACAAACACAGAGATAAATGTGTTTCTGTGTGTTTGTAGAAAGAAACACATCAATTAAATAAATTCATCAGTTCCAGATTCAATAGAATAAAATAAAAAATAAACCTTCTTTTAGTTTTTGATTTCTGTGTGAATAAATTTAGTCTGATTATACTAAACATACAGTATATTATCTGTTTAGTATTACAAGTTTACTGGTTTTTCTATATTCTCATATTTTGAGTTAAAGTATTATGTCATCAAATCTAAATGTTGTAGTTCTAATTAAAGGATAAAGTAGTTTAAAGTAAGTTTAGTGTAAAAAATGTTTTTTAAATCTGATTTCTGTAACACTAATTAGACGTGATGTAACTGAAACGTCCAGCTGACGGGGGACAGGACGGGGGACAGTCCTCCTGCTCCGTGTGTCTTCTGGTGCCTTTTTACCCTTTTCTACTACTTATTGATTAAATTAATAAATTCCTTCATGAATAAATCTGAACTGTGATGTCACACTGATCACCGAGACATTCATCCTCTCACATTCTAACCATCTATAGGGACACCTGTCACCTGTTCAAGACCAGACTGGAACGGGTTCAAAACCTTTTCCGAGACTTTGAGTCTCCTGCAGACGCCAGTCAGAGTTTTTATCCTTAAATAGAAAAGAAAGAGCAATGAAGCTTCTCGGGAGCGAAAGCATCAGCAGCTCATCCAGGAGGTCACAACAGAACCAGAACATTAAAGGTTCTGCAGGTCTCACTTCAGTTAAGGTCAAAGGTCAACAGCATTTACTAAAAACATCTAGATGATCCCCGAGACTTCTGGGTAAATGTTCTGTGGATCCAGATGGGTTTATTTAATAAATAAAAATAATATTTATTAACTTCAAATCTGTAAATGACAAAAAAACTTTTCACAGAACTTTAAAGGCTTTTTAGTTTTTGAGGTTTTGTTTCCTGTAAAATGATCTTAAACACTTAATGAGTCCCAAAAGTCCTGAATGGTCTTATTGGATCTGTCACATGGACCCAAATGAGAACAGAGACCCAGATTTAAAGAAACCAGGACTGTAACTCTACAGGAGGGACTAACAAGAAGTCTGTTCATACATACATCATGTATGTAGTTTTACTTTGTTTATATTTAAACCTTTACTACAGTTCAAACATTTACTCTGCAGCACTTTTGCATCAGCTGGTTTCATGAGTCCGTATCACACAGCTGACTGATGCAGCAGTGATGTGGTCCATCGAACTGGAGTCAATGATTTCACGTCTCTGCACAGCGTTTTACATCCAGACACACAACTGTCAACTTCAAATTGTGTTGCATAATCCCTCAGAGAAAGAATTCATCAGTGAGTGAGACGTTTCTGCTGCTACACGGATTTTAACTCTTATTTCTCCAGGAACGATCTCATTGGTTCGTTCAGATGGGAGAAGATCAAAAACCTTTACGTCTTTAATACAGAACATTAAATCCTGTTACCGAGTCAGTTCAGTTGAATCATAGAAACATATCAGATTACTTGTTTTTACTAGCAGGTATTAGAAAAAGTTTGAAGCTCATGATAATAATAAGAATTTAACTCATAATCTGCTTTTACAGTTTCATGTTGACATAATGAGAATTAAACCATCTGAAAACAGGAAGTTCACACCTGTTTCTTTTACACCTGTGTATATTAAAGTAAATATGTAAACAGAACTGTAAGAGAAAAATATAGTTTCTATCCAGTTGAAAGAATGTTTGTATCCTCAGCAACACCTTCAGCCCCCCCGACGCATGAAGCAGTTCAAATAAAGAGCTTCTCTTTTCCTCCTTTTCTGCCACAGCAGGTTTCATCTGTCTCCTTCTAACTGTTTGAATATTTAATATTGTTCTTTTGTTTCAATATTTCTGTGTGTCTGCTGTTGGTTTGTGTCCATCCCGCTGCACCATCCTGCTTTTCCTTTTGCCATTTCAACCTTTGAGCATTCGTGTTTCCATCGGTGTCAGAAGCAATCTCAAAATAAAACATGACACAAATGCAAAACGTTGTGGAAGGAAGGGGGGTGGAGGAAAACAGCAGGGAGGGTCATGCTGCCTTGAGCAGAGCTCACTCTACTTATTTCTTTCTGTTGATTGGTCTCGTTATTGTTTTATTGGAGCAAGTAATTTTACAGCAGTTTGAAGAGACAGACTCATCGTTCTGCCCTGCAGGAGAGAAATGCAGATGGTGAGATGCTCCGATCAGATCGCCCCCCCCACTCTGTCCCTAATGGATCAAGAGAATTAATTAGAAAAATATAAAAATAATTAGATAACTGGAGGAACAGGAAAAAAGAAAGTGGGCGGGAGGAAGATAAATAGGAAGATAAGACAAAAATATGTTTTTTAAAACCCTCAAAATTATTAATTTGACGAGACATAATAGATTCTAGTTGCCTTGCAACAAGAAGGTCCTGGGTTTGAAACTGGGTGTGCACGTTCTCACAGTGCACGATTCTTCTCTGGTGACTCCAGTTTCCTCCCAAACAATTACTGGTCAGTTAACTGGACGGTAAAATGTCCCTCGTGTTTTTAAATGCATCCATCCGTCCATCCATCCATCCGTCCGTCCGTCCGTCCGTCCGTCATCCATCCATCCATCCATCTGTCCGTCCGTCCGTCCGTCCGTCCGTCCGTCCGATCTGGTTCTGCGAGACCTGGTTGAAGGTGACCAGGAAGCATCTTCACCAGATGCTCAAGCAGAACATGAATAAAACAGTTTCATATGTATTTATTCATATTTTTGTTATATTTGAATAGAAGTACCTTGTTTTAATTAATAAAATAACTGTATTTACTGCTGAGTCATGTTTCTGGTGCACTAAATTATTTGGTATAAATAAAAATACATCCCAAATCTACCTTCATAAATTCATTCTGTTGATTTAATTATTGCAATAAAGGAAGAACATTTTATTAGTGTTGCATAATATAAAATATAAAAATATGTATTTGTATGTAAGTAACATTTACAAAAGTTATTTACTTAATGTAAAAAATAAGAATAAAGCAATAAAGTATAAGAATCAACAATCTAATACTTTAGATTTGAACTGGTTTGGCTTCATTCAGTTTAAATGATTTGTTAAATAATCTGTTTATGTTTTCACAAGACTTCATTATATCAGACTAATTACCCGAGACTGATCAGCTTCATTCTTTCCACACGACACACAGACAAACACTCATGTGGTGGAAATTAATACAAAACTAAAAATACCAATAAAATGAAATTCAGGGTTAAATAAAATGAATCAGACTCAATTTTATTAACATTAAATAAGTCCTAAAAACATTCTGTCCAGGTTAAAAGCTGATTCTCCTTCTAATGATTAAAACACATTTTCTCTTTGTTCTTTTTTATTTCAGTTCTTTTCTTTTTGTTTTTCAAACATTTTCTACAAGCGTTCTGTTTCTCAGTGTTTCTGTCTTTGTGTTTGTGCTGCTGCTAGTCGAACCCCCGGAGGCCACGGTACATGTTTCTGATCCAAAACCCGGGAAAAGATGCATCAGACGTCTCACACCAGCAGCAACACAAGCAGGTTTACATAAACCAGCTGAGTTCAGGTGTAATCACATGACTAGCTGCATGCAGGAAGGCTGACAGGTGATGGGAACGTTAGATCTCACACAGTAGGAGAAGAGTTGAAAGAGTACTAAAGTAGTAAAAGTACTGAATTCCATCCCTAAAACGGAAAATACACACAACTGGTTAAATATATTATCATGTCAAAGGGAAAAAGATTTATCTCTTATTTTTCCATTTTTATTATAATTCTGGTTTCTGCTTGTAGTTTTTCTTTACCAGTAAAGACGTCAGTGTGAGAAAGAGTCTGTTTTCTAATTCACTACGGGACGCGTCTTTATGACATGACCAGCTCTACAACCTCCCAGTGGATCATTCAAACTCAGTAGTTATTCTAATTTTGGATTATTCTCTGACTTGGTCGTCGCAGTCGGTCTAATCTGGTTTCTGGTGTTGCTACAGTTTCTTTTCATGTCTAGTCAAATAATATTTTCTGTATTTAGATTGTTGTTCACTTTGTGGTGGAGCTGCATGTTCCTCTGGTGGTGGCTCCGGACCCTGTATTGAATCCTTGTCCAGATGTTTTTTGGATTCACCATCAGGGAAAGAATCCTGTTACCTGTTACCTTTTGTGGCGGCCATCTTGGTCAGGGCTCCTTCGTAAAAGAAACGTGTGCTCATAGGACTTCCCTGGTTAAACAAGGGTTAAATAAATAAATAAATAAAACCCCTCTAGGTTTCAGTATCTTCAAAATCCGACTCAAATTTCTCCAAAACGGCATCAGAGTTCTCTGAAACCTTGTTGAAGTTTGGTACACTATCTGGTTAAACCTTACAGGTGTGTGCTTCAGGGATGTGGGATATAATATTTTACAGAACTCTACGGGTCTTACAGACCCCCCAGTGATGGGACAGTTAGTCTTTATGACCTGGACGTCCACTTGGATAAAGGTCAAGATAAGAGGAGATGTTACTGTGATAGTCTCTGGAGGTTCAGTTCAGAGTTGAGATCACTAGTTTAACCGTTCCAACTAACCAGACCAGGTAAATAAACCATCATGGATTCATCCACAACCTGTTATGGTTGAAGGGAAAGTGTTACTGCAATGCAACAAGCCAACCACCTTGTACAGGCGCAAGGTGAGAGGTTTATCTCCCTCATGAATCATCTACCTGTCAGACACCACCAGTCCATCAAGTCTTTACAGCCATGACAGATCCCAGATCCCCGTTCAGGTCCACCAACACAAGCTGCTGCAAGACAAGTCTCTGTTTATTAGTTTTCTCTTTGTAGCAGCTATGATTTGATCTCAAAATGTAAATAAATTATAAAAATAAACTGTTATTTTAATATTTTTTTCAGTAAATGGTTTAAATTTCCTTATCTGGATCAGAAAAGTCAACTTTCTCTTTACTAAGTGAAGATCAACTTGGTAAAGACGAGTAATAACATTAACGCAAATTAACACTTTGATTTAAAATTTTAAGAGGGCTATTACAAGTTAATTCACTCAACACGTTCACACTCGGGTAAAAGCTGAAGTAAAAGCTTCATTAAATGTTGGAATGAATGTGGAGAAAGAAAAAAGTGAGTTAATGAAAAGATGAAAAGCAATTTAGTTCCTTTTGTTTTCAGTTAGAAAATGTAGAACCGCTGCTTTCAGTATGAGGGTGTTCTTTAAATGAACATGAGATGAAATTCATGTCATGGTAAAGACCACTAGTCCTAAAGTCCTCTAGTGATGTTTGAGTGAATTAAATGTATCAAAAGATAAATTGTGTTTTATTTTTTTAATGACAAAATAAAAAGTATCGATTGTTATATCTCAAAATAACAAAAAGTTACATTTATTGATTATTCTATTTTTGGGAATGTGTAGAATAATAAACTCCTTCAGATCTAGACCGATATTTGATATGATCCAGGTCCAGGTCCAGGTCCAGGTCCAGGTCCAGGTCCAGGTCCTGGCAGGTTTGGGAGTGAAATCCATCAGAATGCTGCAGATAATATGAATGAAACATTAAATCTTTATGGAAAATGTAAATATTATTCTCTAACTCCATCACAGAGACAGAAATCAATATAGAATCGTTCTGATTGGCTGTCGGTCAGCCATCATGGCGTGGATTTATTAATGCAACGCTTGCTTAACATGCTAACATGCTAATGTCTTAGCTAGTAGAGTTCAAGGTGTTTTAAACCCGGGTCAGGACAGAAAGTCCAGTCCAGAGAGCAGAGCGCCGATTAGATTTGGGATTTTACTGAAACGTCTCTCGACTTGCTGAAGTTCTGTTTGTTGTTCTGCTGACTGTATTTATTTATTTATTTCCTATAAGAATGAAATAGATTTATAATGAGCTTTTCAAGGCAGTAAAAGCTCCTTACAGTGAATCCATTATTCATTCACACTCTGATGGTGGTAATCTACACTGTGACCATGGCGGCCCTCGGGCGGCTCCATGGAGGCGAAACCGTCGGCTCCTCTGACCTCCACCAACATTCATACAGCTGATAAAGTTTCTAATGACATGAGAGTGACAAGCAGGGAGCTGGATTAGAACCAACAACCTTCTCATTATTAGAATACCTGCTTTTACTTCTAAACCTGTAAATTTGTACCAATAAATTCAAACTTCTCACATGATCTTTTACTTCCTGCTGCATTAAATTACACTTCCTGTCTGTTATTTTATGTATCAGGCTCCAAAGGCTTTATGTTTAAATCTGTTTTGGAGTGATCAATATGTTGATGTTAGCTGAGCAGTAAACAGCCAATCTGTTACAGATAAAATCAGATTGTGTATCCTATAAAAACGAGGGCAGTTGTATTCCTTCCTCTTTGTTTCTATACCGTGTCCTTCTGAACAAACACACGTCCAGCTGAGACGCCGCTGCTGTTTCTGCTGCTCCACTTTATAAGCAGCACAGAATGTTCAGTTCATACTGCCCCCAGTTTACTGCGGTGAGAAGTGCAGCGCAGTTTAACAAGAGCAGCAGCAGCAGCAGCAGCAGCTCGTGACTCTGCTGCTGAACGATGACGCAATACAAGACTAGACAATAGATTTACATATGAAACTCCTTCCAACTCCTGCATGTGCAGCTCAAACAGACACATGATGGTTTATGGGTAATTATATACATAAACATTCACTCATTATAAATTACTCATTTTTTTCTCTTTTTAACATCAAATTAATTTGCATACAATAAATTTCTCTGTATTTAACTGATTTGAAATGAAAACAGATTGTTAAAATAAAGTAAAAATGTTGATAAAAATGCATCAGTATTACACACAGAGGCAAAATTATTATTTAATGTCAGATTAACCTTCATTTATCTATAAGGGAGTGTGTGTGTGTGTGTGTGTGTGTGTGTGTGTGTGTGTGTGTGTGTGTGTGTGTGTGTGGGTTTGTATTTCTGACCTCCTGGGGACCCGTTTCCTGACTTTTACTATCTTTCTGGGGTCCGAGGGTTCTTGTGGGGACCGAAGCCTGGTCCCCATGAGGGGGACTCCCCTTTTTAGGGTTAGGGGTTAGGTTTATAGGTATGGTGTGAATAGAGTTTTAGTTAGTCTTAGGGTTAGTTATAGATCAGTAATGGTTAAGGTTAGTAAAAGGGTTTGGGTTAGGTATAAATCTAGTTACTGAAGTCAATGGAAGTCAATGGACGGTCCCCACAAGGATAACAAAACACACTTGTAGGTGTGTGTGTGTTAATGGGATACGACTCGGGCAAACTGGTTTACCGCAGTGAAAATCCAACAGCCATGATCTGTGGCTTCCTCCAACACACATACACACAAAAACACACACACACACACACACACACACACACACACACACACACACACACACACACACACACACACACACACACACACACAGTTCTTGCCATCTTGTTCTGAGTGCAGTCCAGAAGAGGTTGCCAGAAGGAAAGGTCGAACTGCAATCACACACATGCACACACACGCGTGTGCACACACACTTGTACAGGCATGCACCTGCTCTTCTGCACATGTTAAAAAACCTGCATAAGAACACAGTATATCCTCATTTAGGTGTGTGTTTATGTAAAATGATTCGTTTTTCTTGTCGTGCTCTCTCTGTCTCTGCAGGTGATGAAACAGATACTTTCTTTTTTCTTTCTTTATTTAATCATATGTTTTCTCTAATTTTTCCCTTTTATTTCTTCTTTTCTCCGTCCGCCTTCTTTCAACATGGCAATTGGTTTTCTTTTATTTTTTGGGTGTTTGAATGTTTTAACAAGAATCTGAATCCGAACATGATACACCGACAGGAATCTGGTTCTCTTTAACTGAGCTGTAGCTAAATTAACCTGCATAGTGAAGAACACGGTACATCTGAACTAAACATTTATAAAGAATTGATACTAGATCAAATATCGGTTACACAATAAACTATAAATTTGAATGTAGTAAAACCTGAACCGTGTTTTCCCTCTCTGTTTATTTATTTCTTATTTTCCTGATTGTATGACTTGGTGTAGATTAAATATTTTGCTTATAATCAGATTTCTAAAACATAAAACCCTGTTTTGTTACTTATTTGTGAACCAGCATCTAACTCAGCCGCTACAACGACGAGCAGCTTCTCCTCTAACGAAAACAGAAATGTTGGTGTCACATGATCTCAGAGCAATACTGATTTTCTAAAAGGCTCAATGAGACACATCACTACTGAAAACATGACTGTAACACCATCTTCATACAGTATTAAGACCCCTCAGTGGTCTGAACCATCTATAAACCCTCTCAGATGAACTTTCTCTAGATGAAGTATTTCTTTACGGGACGATTTGTAACAAGTTTCAGAAGTTAAATCTTTAAATTACACTGTTACACTATTAATTACCTTCATGACCTGACGGAACATCATTAAATCTATCTAGTCATGACTGTCTAAGACCTCGACAGGCCCGTGCACATGCAGGGAGAACATGTGAACATGCAAAGAAAATTCAAATAACTTTAATTAAATACAGAAACGAACGAGGCTGCATGTGGTTTCATGTCTCTGTAAGCTGCTAATCATGTCAAAATGTGACACAGTTAACAAAATTCAAATAATTCTTCAATGAAATTCTGTTAAAGTTGCTGAATGCGTGTCACTAACAAACCGTATGAGAGTGAGACGGAGTGACACGCGTCACTTTAAGGTAGATTTGTTCAAAGTATGTCAACAGCAAAGGTTTGAGAGACGGGAGGGGTGGACAGCGGCAACAACACATGTCAGTGTGTTTGTGTGTGTGTGTGTGTGTGTGTGTTCGCTGAGTCCTCTTATTGGAGAGTGATTAGTCAAAGGCCTGAGTTTGACACAATGAGATCAACCAAGCTGAGGAGGAGACATACATTACTGTTCTACCATCACTCGCGCACAACGAGACACATGAAGCAGGACAAACAGAGACACCGAGGGACGGATGAGACACGGATGTTTTGTCAATCGCATCCATGGAAACATAATATTGACATGAGAAACAGCTTTTTCATTCCTGTTTGTGTTCTTGTTTCCACTATCGTCACTTGTTTCTCACATTCACCCTCCATTTCTCCTCCATCATACGTAGATTCACCTGCTTCTTGTCGTTAACCTTTGTAAGCTGTTGGCTCGTGTTTCAGTGTTTTTTTGTTTCATTCATCCTCTTCATCCTCCTTTTTCTATCAGCTGTTTTTCTTTATTTCTTTTCTAAATCTGCTGTTCTTCTTCTCCGCCCCTCGCTGCCCAGCCGTTATCTAAACTGGTTGCTGTTCTTTATTACTCTGAGGGATGAAGTAAAAAAAACTGCCTGCTTCTTCTTTTATTCCCTCCATTTGCTTCGACGCCCCCTCTTCCAGCCTGTCTCTCGCTTTATGCCCTTTTCTTTTATTTAAAGGTCATCAGAAGTTCACAAGAAGTTCAAAACATCAGCAGTGAGTGTAGAGAGCTGGTCAGAAGCACCAATTCATTCCTTCCTTTCAACAAAGAGACAGATTGACTCGTATTTAGTGTATATGGAGAGTTGTTCCCGACTTGGTGGGGGGGGGTTGCATTCATAAAACTATGAAAAATGTTAAATATAATAATAAGACATGTAACTTAGACTTGATTATAAGATGAGAAGTTCTCCATGAGACTAACAGGTAAATGCAACATCTTAATCAAACATTATTTAATGTTTTCTAAATACAAATGGTTCAGTGAGACGCCCCTGCTGCACACCTCAGTGAGACGTTCACTTCCTGTTCCATCAGAGAGACGTGTGCAGAGCTGCAGCATCACACAGCTGTTTTTATAATGAAAACTAGAGGACATGTCAGTGTCGTGCAGGTTGTGAACAACAACTGATTAAAATGCAAAAATCTGACAAATGTTTTTAAAGAATCTGATTAATAAAAAGTCCAAATGTTTTTTATGCTTCTTGCATGAGGTTTGTAAAACTGACAGAAATTATTTACACGAATCACCTAAAAGTTCATGTTTTTATTTTTTCAATTTACAGGAAAGAAAAGTCTAATTAAAAAACTAAACATTCAAGCTTTGACATATTAAAAAAAAAACAACAAATATCAATGTAATTTTTTGAAAATAAAATATAAAAAAATATCAGCTAAATTGCTGAACCCCCCCCCCCC
>SSNP01000022.1:4379271-4381058 GCA_006937955.1 Pachypanchax playfairii | reverse complement strand
GTTTATGGGGTTTCTTTAATATATTTTTTATTTTACGCAATTATATAGTGCTTGGTTAAAAGACTAAATTCTTAAACACAGTATTTCAGGTCTGTCATTAAATGGTCTGGTTCATTAGAGATTGTGACGATCTCCTCCTGACTGTACGATACACACCAGGAACGTTCCAGCAAACATTAAATCAAATAGTTTTGATGAATAAACACCTTCAGTTTCCCTCATGATACAGTCTGAAAACAACAAACCAGACATTTAAATATAAACACATGAAACAAGTACACAGAGAAACTCCTGTATAAGCATTAAACAGGAAACGGGTTGCATGAGTAAGATGTCAGAAAGTGCTCAAAGGCATAAAGTCAGACTTACATATTGTGAGTGCATGTGTGTGTGTGTGTGTGTGTGTGTGTGTGTGTGTGTGTGTGTGTGTGTGTGTAAAAGGGTTCAGTGACTAATGTACGTTGTTTTGTGGGAGCAGTCAGGTGCCAGCTTCACTTACCGTGATGAGAATAAGAAGATGAGATGAGAGACGAGGGCTGAAAGCACCAGGAGACTGATGCTTGTGTTTATATGAAGCTTCTCACTTTTCTCACTGTTTTCTTATTTACTAGAAAATTATCTGATAGAGTTTGTTTGAATTAAACAGTTTTAATATAACTTACGTTAGAACACAGACCAGATCTGAAATCATGATGCAAATTATTATATTTCTTTTCTTTTCTTGGCTTGTTTGCTTGTAATGACACGAGTCTCATGTTGTGAAGATAGTTTTAAAAACTGATAGATTAGGTTTCAGATTAGCAGTTGGGTAAAAAATGTTAGTAAAACTAGTAAAAATTTCTGTGAAACAAATAATTCTGCAGATAATTTACGCCATGAAGTGGGTTAATATCAGGGTCGGTCCTGGTTAATGTGTTAAACAACTGCAGTTTGAAAAGTTAGAAATGACTTCTGATCAGATTGAAGGATGGGGTCAGTTCCAAAAGGGATTATTGTTGTTTTATAACAGTTCTGTGGCTTTTTCCAGTTGATAACTATCTGTATCATTGTTAGTCAGCATTGGTTTTTCCCCCTGGAATAACCCTTTAATTTGAAATTAACTGCAGTGTAACACTAAAATGATGATTTTTATTTTAGAATTTGTAATTTAACACTATGACTAGTTGTTAACTCGTCTCTCTTCCCTTCAACTAGACTCATAGATGTGTTTAAGTTTATAGATTTAAATGTTACTCTCATCAAATAGTGAGACAAAAATCGGAGCACAAGAAGTTCTAGAAATAAAGTTTTCTCCTACATTCATGAAGCTGCAAAAAATAGAACAAAAATACATAAATGCATTTATATGTAAAACCATAAAACAAGTAATTTGATGCTTCGTTTGCCTTTTACCACAGAGTTCTTTAAAACAAACCCAGTGAAACATTATTATAGTATTTGTGATAAAGTTCACTAAAACATCTGATTTATTGCAGAACAAGAATTAAAGTGCAGGATGAGGTAAAAACCTGTGATACTCCATCAACATGGATCTAAACATGGAAACTAAAACCTTCGTCACGTTAATCATCACAACACTGAACTAAAAACTTCAGGTAATAGTTCTCCAGGTGACGTCTGTTGATTGACTTAGTTTTTATTTTACTGTTCAGATATTCATGTTTGTAATTTGTGCTGTTATTATTAGTGTTTGATGTTTAAACTCCACGTGTCAGTGAACAGGTGAGACTTTCAGCCTCACATCAGACTAGAGCTCCAATAATACAACCTGCAGAGTCCATAAGTGG
>SSNP01000022.1:4354271-4369271 GCA_006937955.1 Pachypanchax playfairii | reverse complement strand
TCTATGTCAAAATAAATTTAAAGAAAAAAACTCAAAACAATTTAATCAGTTACTCAATAAAAGACACTTAACAGACAGTATTTAGTCACATTATCTGAGTTTTTCTGTTGTTTTCTAACCCAGTTTGTCTTTATCATTTTAAAATCTTCTTTTTGCTCCTTTTTTATTGTTTTTTTTTGTGCCATGTGATTTTTCTTCTTCTGTCAGTCCTGCTATCCGTGTTGTAAACTTTCTGACGTGCAGCAAAGGTCTTCGTGTGTTCGTGCATTCAGACATCAAAATAAGCTTTTAAAATATTCCCATTTTGAATTCCTACCCTGAGGGAATCTGAATCCTGCTAGCAGAAGTAAAAATGTGCAANTACAGAACTGCAGTGAAAAAGAATCATATCATTTAAATTCAAACATCAAGTAAATCTGATTATGACAGTGAAATCACAGATTTACAAAATAAGAGCACCTTGTTGGGGGGGCTGCAGCAACCATGATGCATTTCCTGTCCCCCCAAATTTAATTCAGAAATTCAGATCTATGTCAAAATAAATTTAAGGATAAAACAATTTAATCAGTTACTCAATAAAAGACACTTAACAGACAGTATTTAGTCACATTATCTGAGTTTTTCTGTTGTTTTCTAACCCAGTTTGTCTTTATCATTTTAAAATCTTCTTTTTGCTCCTTTTTTATTGTTTTTTTTGTGCCATGTGATTTTTCTTCTTCTGTCAGTCCTGCTATCCGTGTTGTAAACTTTCTGACGTGCAGCAAAGGTCTTCGTGTGTTCGTGCATTCAGACATCAAAATAAGCTTTTAAAATATTCCCATTTTGAATTCCTACCCTGAGGGAATCTGAATCCTGCTAGCAGAAGTAAAAATGTGCAAAGCCGTGATCAGACCCTCTGAAATTCCTGTAAACAGCCAAACGCACTCGTGTGGATATTCTTTCTGTAAAAAACACTTTCAATCTTTAACACACACAAACTCCCCGGAGACGAACTCACTAAGCAGCCGAGTCTCACCGTCAACCACAGAGAAGCCGAGGTGATAAAAGGGCTGACGTTACCACCTGTTAGTCTCTACCTCTGTCCCTCCTCACATGCACACGCATGCATGCACACACACACATGCACACACACACCCTGATGGATTTTAGGAATCACTCTGCAGATCACACTTTAGAAATGAGGCTGACTGGCTGGGAATCAGACACAGTGGATAACCAGCAGCTATTAAACAGACAGCAGGAGGAAACATAATATTTTCTGCTACAGTTGGTGACAAAGATGCTGCTGCTGTAAATATAAGGCTGATGTTACAGATTACACAGACTTTTATGCCTAAAATATGCTGGTTTCAAGTAAATCAGCTGTTTCTTCCTATTTTGATGACCGTGTATGTTTTAGTCTTCAGGACCAGGAACACCTGCTTTGTTTTGGGATTCTGTCCCCACTGCAGGAAACAGACCAACAATACCTCTGAAAAAGTCCCACAGATGTTGGAGGTTGCCACTGAACAGCTGCGTGAAGCACTCACAGCTGTTAGCTGTAAAAAAAAAGAAAAATTACAACCACAATTACCTGCTTTTGGCCACTCCATCTACCCGCTGCTGCACCTGGGAATCAACAGCTCCCAGATTTATGGACCCTACTGAGGTAATGGGCCATAAGAATACTAAAAAACACAGAGGAACAGCTTGTGGATTCATTTATTAAAACAGTTTCTAAAAGCTGCTTTGGACTGTTCTTTATCATGCTGGAATCTCAGCTGGCAGTCAGCTGGCAGTCAGCTGACAGTCAGCTGACTGGATGAACAGGTTTTAACTCAATGAGAGTCAACATGGAGGTGAAGGTCATCACTACACTGGAAGGATGTTCCCAAAAGGAAGTAAACAACCTGGTAGTGCGCGTGAGGCAGGACAGAGCTTACCTGTATATGAGGGATGAAACAGGTGAGCAGCATGAGACATGATGAGGGAGTGGAACATGAATAAAGAGCAGGACATCAGAGTACTGAACACAAACTACTGATAATAATAATACTAGACTGTAGTAAACTAAACACAGGAGTAAATGAATTATAGTAGAATATTATGAAGAAAGACTTGAAACTAAAGGCCGTGATAACTGATGACATCATGACTAAAGACACAAAACTGAAACCAGAAACACAGACAGTCTGGACAGTCTGGACAGTCTGGACAAGGTCCAGAAGACATGAACCAAAACCCTTAGAATCAGAGTGATACCTGATCAGACACCTGTGGTACTCCACATATTTTTATACCCTAAAAGTGACCCAAACTGTCAGAATACTTTAGAACATCTAAACAAGAGATGAGTATCTACTTTCACTATGTTGTAATGAATTAATATTTAATAAAGTTTTAGAAACAGTGAATGTGAAAGTTTGATAAATAGTTGGTCAAAAGTTCATTTGATGAAATGTTCTAAGCTGCACTCGTCTTCACTCTGCTGCTTCCACCAGTATTAAAACCCTTTCTGTAGAAATAAGACTAGAACATGATCTTCATGTTGCTTCAGTGTTTCCTGTCTGTTCCCATCTCACGCATCGCGCCTGTGTTATGTTTCTACTCTGAAGTTTAGATTGGTTGTTTCACAAACTCACTGAAGTGTGTTGCACAAGCTGCTGGCTAGTGACCGTAGAGAAGGAAGACAGACACACGCACTCGCACATGCACATGCACATGCACATGCACATGCACATGCACACACATTGGAAGAGGCAAATCAAGCAACAGAGACATCAGGGAAGGAGTTTATTATCTGTTGCTGGTTCTGTAACCAGCAGCTGATCTGCAGGGTGTTACAGTAATAAATCACTCAGTTGTATCAAATACTGTCCACAAGCGTTTACTCACTCTATAATGAGGTCGTACGTCATAATCTCTACAGCGAAGGGTACATATAATGTATTTCTATATGTAGATTATATAATGTAAGAGAACAATCTGTGTAAATGTTACAACATATAAAATGAGATTTACCATTTAAAGTTGTGGACCAGTAACTCTCAGTCTGTTTATAATGAACTACTGAAGTAAAGACAAAGTTCTCCAAACCCACTAACTGTAACGGAGATTTAAAATAGAAGAATCTTACAAATTAACATTTCTATCTGACATAAAGGATGAAACTGACTCCTCCCCCGATCGCAGGGTGAAGTCTATGATGTGATGGTTTATGTATTTATTCTGCTGACGTTTCGGTCCTGCTGAAGCATCACAATAACTCAGATGAATCAAACATCCCAGTTTTACACCGTCATCTTCTTCATTTAATAAAACATACTGGTGCTGCCTGAGTAGCTTCTAGAACATCCAGAGGTTCTACTGGGTTCCTCAGGATGGTTCTGGTACATTTTTGTTTGGACTAGTTTAGATCTGGACTTAAAATGATAATGTTCATATTGTTTTTGTTCTTTGTTGTTTAGAATTACACTCAAATTCAGCTTATGTTATTTAACTAATAACCAATCTGATCCCAGATACCACCAGTGGTACTTGTACTACAGTAAAAATATCCAGAGCAACAAGTTATTTATAAAAAGTTCTAATTGTATTAAATCTTCATAAGAGAACAAAAGTTTTGCTGTTCTAAATAAATTTGATATTTCATGGTTAAGAAAATGATTTTTAACCTAATGATAGTGTAAATTCATCATGTTGATACATTGAACACGTGCACGCTCCGTGCAGACACTGCACGCATTGAAACAATCGTGTTTACTGTCAAAATGCTTTTAAATGCACTGATCATATTTATACATATATTATTAGATATAATTGTTTTGCATTGGGAAACCTGAGATTCATCTTATTTGACTGATAGTTGAGCAGAATGTCCAACACTTGGCTGCAAACGTCAAAGTTTGATTCCGTCTTAACTGGACTTGTTTCCCAGAACGAGACGGAACTCTGAGACGATGTTGAACTCTGCAGACACGATGCAACAGATTCCTTCAGCTGCTTTTCTAACTGCTTCAGAACTGTCAGACCAGATGAAGGACGGAGGAAGATAAAATGTGGACAGTTTTAGGAAAAGAAAAAATACTTTGCAAATAAAATGTGACTTTTTTAAAAATGTTGTTTGAGAAACTTTCAGCTGACGTGACACTTGACGTGAAGACATGAAGATCAATGAGACATTTAATTATTTACAGAAAAAAGTACAATAGAAACTATGAAGTACAGTAACATAAACGTTGAACCTCAAACCAAACCTGCATCTTGGAACAGCTGTTAGTCACATGATGATCTGCTGACATTATTTCAGTGACCTTCATCTTCACACAGGTGAGTGTTGGACTCTGTATCTCAAACAACAAAAGATGCAAAAGATGGTGGTGCAAAAGAAACTGCAGATTTGTGGATGTTGTATTTAATTGCAGTTAAACCCAATTAAAAACAGACACATTTAAAAGGTTGCATCCTCCTCCAGCTGATCCTGTATGATATGATTAGAACTTTTTGTTGGCTGCTGCCTCAGTTTGAACTCAGTTACATTAAATTCATATTTAAAACATCCTCCATCTCCTGCAAGAACAAGCTTCAGTTTAGGAAACAAACAGTTTCATGTTCCATTCAGTCTGAAAACAGAGACATAATTCTCTCTTCTGAGACGCTGAACATGTTGAACAATTATTCCAAAAGCTGAAAGGCTTTTTGGGTTTTAAAAAGGTTGATAATGAGAACACTAATCACCTCTGAACACAATCCAATGCATCTAACTCCCAAACAGCTGCTTGCCTTGGCAGGTTATAATGTGTTTGTTTGGAACACGTTTACAATTAAAAACTTTATATTTGGAAAAATCAACAGCTGATAGAATCAAATAAAAATCACTGTTAAACAATATTAACTACATGAAGTCCTGCAGTTAGAGCCTGTCTGCCCTTCACCAAATACAGGCAACATATTTCAGGTCCAACATGCAGGAGCCCCCCCCCCACACACACACACACAATTTGATTTTGTTGATCAAAACACTATTTGACATTTTGTTTTACAATCATTTACTATAAATGGAATAAATCAGATTCCAAGCGGAGGCGTGTCCATGTGAACACAGTCGGGCGTGAGCATGTGAACATATGTAGGCATGTGCATGTGAACATATGCAGGCGTGTGCGTGTGAACATATGCATGCGCGTGCATGTGAACATATGCATGCGCGTGCGTGTGAACATATGCAGGCATGTGCATGTGAACATATGCAGGCGTGTGCTTGTGAACATATGCATGCGCGTGCATGTGAACATATGCAGGCATGTGCATGTGAACATATGCATGCGCGTGCGTGTGAACATATGCAGGCATGTGCATGTGAACACAGGCATGCGTGTAGGCATGTGCATGTGAACACATGCATGCGTGTAGGCGTGTGCATGTGAACACAAGCAGGCGTGTACATGTGAACACAAGCAGGCGTGTACATGTGAACACAAGCAGGCGTGTGCATGTGAACACAGGCATGCGTGTAGGCATGTGCATGTGAACACATGCATGCGTGTAGGCGTGTGCATGTGAACACAAGCAGGCGTGTACATGTGAACACAAGCAGGTGTGTGCATGTGAACACAAGCAGGCGTGTACATGTGAACACAGGCAGGCGTGTAGGCATGTGCATGTGAACACAGGCAGGCGTGTAGGCGTGTGCATGTGAACACAAGCAGGCATGTGCATGTGAACACAGGCAGGCGTGTGCATGTGAACACAGGCAGGCGTGTGCATGTGAACACACGTAGAGCATGATTAATCATGATGGAACATGCAGTGTGTTTGAACTTGATGATTCTTCTTTATTTCATCAAAAAGCAGACGAACACGTCTGTGTTCCAGAAATTACTTGCAAGTGAGAAGAAAACTTGGATTCTACTGAGAATCTTTCTGTTGGACTTTTTCCTCTTTTCTCAACATCTTGATGTTTTTGCACTCGTTTTCCTGCAGACTCGTTAACTTGCACTTGGACCGAGTGGTGAACAGCAGAGAGGTGAAGCAGACAGGAAGTTTGTAAACACAGAGATGCAGAGAAGGAAAACGGAGACTTCTCAGCAGCTGGAGACGAGGTTCTTTGTTTTGGTTCATATTAAATTTAGAAATACCAACTGAAAAAACAAAAGTTTTGACAACTGCAGCTTTTCGTTGTTCTTTGTTTTCAGCACAGTCTCCTGGTTTAAAAACTTTCTGCTTCTGACTTACAAAGAAACATGAAGAGAGAACGAATGTTGTCTCAAGTCAAAGAGTCAAATAAAGAAGAATATAATGATGAAAACATCGTCTACAGCCACTTTACTGATGATACTTATTACTGCTGTTTGATTTGTTTGTAATAACATAATGTTTTAACACATAAATCTCATTGAGATCTTCTTAAAACTCCAGAGATCAAGACTGTGACTTGCTGGTCTAAGAGACATTAAACAAAACCTGCAGTTAGATGTTTTCATGTCTGACAGTGTCTGTGATCAAACCTGAACCCCATAAGATCTCATCAGTTCTATGTTTACAAGAGGTTAGCCCTAACCCTAACCTCTTTAACATGAGATCTGTCCTCAGGTGGAAAATCTACACACTGCAGGTGACAAGTCAGAGTTTCAAAAAAGTTACAAAGATCTTAAATATATATCTATAAAAGTTATTAAAATCTTTTTTAATTATTTGTTTGGAATCAAGAATTTAATTAAAAATACAAAAAGAGCAGATTGATGACTTGGACTGGATATACAGTATATATATAAATGTACATATATGTATATATTAAACTAAACTGTGGGTGTTTATTTTTAGTTTTTTTCACCTCGTCTGCTGTTTCAACTAGTTCAGGTAACAAGTTGCTCTGATCTGCGTTCCACTCTTGAACAATCTGAAGCGTTTGTAAAGCTGCTCTGTAATAACACAGGAATAAAAACACTGTCTGTAATTACTAATTAAATATGTCATGTGTCAAACTTACTTACATTAAATTTAAGCTTCTGCTTCGTTCACGCTCAGCGACGTACCTGACAAGAGAAGACTAAATTCAATATAATGAGAGACATGGTGTTTTATACTAGTTTATTATTATTATAATGTCTCACTGATCAATTCAACAACAGAACCAAAACACAACATTTAATCAGCAGCTTGCATATTGTTGATGTTAATGAAATGGAAATATTTGCTAATGAAGCCAATAAGGAACAGCTAATGACTCAAAGTGTTGTTATAATTAATTTCTACCAGCAGTCACAGCAGGAAACAGGAACTGTCTCTAACCCTAACCACATCTCTCTATATTAACATTATAGATTTGTAACAAATTGCTCTCTTCATATTATCATCAGAACGTATCACCGGGTCGGCAGCTTCAATGCACCATGTTGGAGGTCGTTTTATAAGAACCACCACTGGTGTTTTTAAAATAATCATAACCAGAAGAAATGGCTGCAAAAGACAATTTAATGTCTTCATTTCCACTTAGCTCCTTATCAAACACCACACACACACACACACACACACACACACACCCACAAGTGTGTTTTGGTATCCTTATGGGGACCGTCCATTGACTTCCATTGATTTTAGTAACTAGATTTATACCTAACCCAAACCCTTTTACTAACCTTAACCATTACTGATCTATAACTAACCCTAAGACTAACTAAAACTCTATTCACACCATACCTATAAACCTAACCCCTAACCCTAAAAAGGGGAGTCCCCCTCATGGGGACCAGGCTTCGGTCCCCACAAGAACCCTCGGACCCCAGAAAGATAGTAAAAGTCAGGAAACGGGTCCCCAGGAGGTCAGAAATACAAACCCACACACACACACACACACACACACACACACACACACACACACACACACACACACACACACACACACACACACACACACACACACACACACACACACACACACACACACACACACACACAAACAAGTGTGTTTTGTTATCCTTATGGGGACCGTCCATTGACTTCCATTGATTTTAGTAACTAGATTTATACCTAACCCAAACCCTTTTACTAACCTTAACCATTACTGATCTATAACTAACCCTAAGACTAACTAAAACTCTATTCACACCATACCTATAAACCTAACCCCTAACCCTAAAAAGGGGAGTCCCCCTCATGGGGACCAGGCTTCGGTCCCCACAAGAACCCTCGGACCCCAGAAAGATAGTAAAAGTCAGGAAACGGGTCCCCAGGAGGTCAGAAATACAACCCCACACACACACACACACACACACCCACAAGTGTGTTTTGGTATCCTTATGGGGACCGTCCATTGACTTCCATTGATTTTAGTAACTAGATTTATACCTAACCCAAACCCTTTTACTAACCTTAACCATTACTGATCTATAACTAACCCTAAGACTAACTAAAACTCTATTCACACCATACCTATAAACCTAACCCCTAACCCTAAAAAGGGGAGTCCCCCTCATGGGGACCAGGCTTCGGTCCCCACAAGAACCCTCGGACCCCAGAAAGATAGTAAAAGTCAGGAAACGGGTCCCCAGGAGGTCAGAAATACAAACCCACACACACACACACACACACACACACACACACACACACACACACACACACACACACAACTATCCGTGAAGGAAAATGATTTATCATGCGTGCGCGTGGACAGTGAAGTTATTCACCATGATCCCAAACGTATCAGGGTTCCAGGCTGGATCCAGGTCTGCTGTTCCCTCTTAGACCCTCCTTCAGGTTGAGTTATGGGATGTTGCTGTCAGACACACCTGCAGCTCATCGACATTAATCACTCATCTGTTTTTTCACCTGGGTTGGAACCACTCTCTGGTTTCAGATCTGTATTTGTGCTACTGTGATATTTAACTACTGTTCTTGGCCTGTTTCCCATTTGTTGAGCAGGTAGAATCTTTGACCACCTTGTATCAGATTGAACTCTGTTCTCAGAAACTTCTGAAAGATTCACAGTGTTTCACTGACCCGATCCTCTTCTTCTGGATTGAATTTCTACCATCTGAACCTGAAACTAACAAGTAAATAGAAACAAGACTGGGTAAGCCAAAACCAGAAAACATTAAATATATTTTAATTTATCTTTAAAGTTCCAGAGTCTTCTCTTCAGTTAAAACATGAATGAAGACTCAGTTCTCTCCCTGAACTTCCTACAGCTGAAACATTACAGGAACAAATGACATATAATAGGTTTACATCAGAGGAACTTGAAGATTTATAATCAGGGGTGCACATAAGTGGTCCGCAGGTCCGCACACACTGTCAAAATATAAAATGCACCAGATGAAAAGTTGCAACACGCGTTTGCGTACTTAACATTGGTTTGGCTGAGCTGCGTGAATTTTTAGGTTAATCAGAGGCGGTTCATTGTCAAATAAATGAAGAATCCTGTTGACTTCTTTTGTTTGACTGATATGTTTCTCAGCCAGAGCGCCGAAGTTCCAGCTGATCAGCTGATGCTGCGTCTCTCTCTGTCTCTGTGTATCAGTTTGCCAGTGTGACGGATTTTCAGTCAGTCAGATCAGTGCAGCTGACTGCAGGATTCTGCATCGCGTCAAAACTGAAAACATTCACTGAATAAGACAAATAGACCATCGTGGCACAGACGTGTAGAACTACCTTTTTGTGCTATAAAATACAGAAACCACCTGTTTTAATCAACAGTATCAGCGTATTTGTCTGTGATCCGCGCCATTTTGAATGCGCGCAAAGCACTATGGGATATGCAGTCAATGCCCCATAACTGTCCAGTGTATCTTTTTATCTGACTGCATCACATTACAAACATCCTCATCATTTCAAAACAAAAAACAGTTACAGTAAATGACAGAAGCTCCAACAGCTGACTAATAAATTTCAACACCAAACTGTTAAATGTAGATTAAAGTGAACAATCAAACCTGTAAACAATCCAACCTGAACTCTGAAGGGTTTTTTTACCAGTATTTTTATATTTTACTGGTTTCTCTTGACTTTTTCAACAATTAAAGGATTTTTATTGAAACAAATATAGAGCCAGGTAAAGTAAACAGACTGAATTTGAAGCTTGATGAAACCAAAAACAAAGCAGAGGAGCTCGGAAGAGACACAGCGAGACACATTTAAAAATGTGAGGACCAAGCAACAACCCTATAGGTTCTCTTCTGAGAACCAGGACAAAAATATTATGTGCACCCCTGGTTATAATATCATCCATTAATGTGGTTCTTGTTCATGAATTCACCTGGTAGGTCACAAACTGAGTCTGTTGTGTGTCTGTGTTCTGCAAGAATCATAAAGCAGCAGAGAAATTATATGCAGCAATATGAAGCTTCATAAGTTACACACACACACACACACACACACACACCCACACACACACACACACACACACACACACAAAGGTGGTGATTTGTTGAGTAATGAGGAGGAAATGTCAATTCTATGCTTCACTGTACATGAAGACCTTCATGGTTCTTCTTCTGTTCCAGCTATTAGTGTCTGTACTGCCAACATGAAGAAGGATGGTACACGACTATGTACACACACATGTACATGTACACACACGGTTACACACATGTACATTAGAGGTGTGCATCTCTACCTGCCTCACGATTCGATCCGATTCCGATTATCTGCCTAAAGATTCGATTTAATTCTGCAATACATCACGATTCTTCGCACTCAATTTTTCAATAACTTACTACAAGCAGTCGGATATTGTTTTTAATTCTTTTTTATTACAGTATACCTGACAAAACATAAATCTTTCCACTGAAGTGAACGACCATTTTTAAAGTGTGCTGCCTATTACTTAAATAAAAAAAATGTATGTATAAAAAATAAAATTTTCAGTACAGCAGCTATAAGACAAGATTCTACATTTCACATGTAGTATACCAAAACAAATAGCCTAGGCTTAGCCTGTCTATTTAAAAGTGCAAATATTCAAATAAAACAATTCCTTGTTTTTCATTCAAAGTGTGCTGGATAAAACATTTTTAGCAGCTTAAAGACAAGGACACTTGAGAACCTGGATTGAGTGGGAATCACGATTATGTCACATGCTGCATCGATGCAGAATCGATGCAGCACGGCCGAATCGCGATGCATCTTAGAATCGATCATTTTTCCCACCTCTAATGTACATGTACACGCACGGTTACACACATGTACATGAAACAGAAACTTAAACCATACACTGGATGTATGGTAGTAAAACCCTGTATACACCACGTCACATGACACGCTGCTTCCTCATACTTTTTATTTTATAAGTGTACAAATACAGTTAAATTTGAAAGAGTTTCTTTTTATGAATAAATTATGACAATATTTGTTATTTTTTTACTCATTTGAACAAATTTGTCATTTTTCTCCTTCAGACAGAAAGTTGATGTTGTTGTGATGTTAAAAACAAATCAATCAGAACATGNGACGGTCCTCTCAGCATCTTGATGAGGTTTTCATACTAACGTTTGGAACTCAGTGGGTTCTGAGTTACATGTGATAGAACATGTAACGTCCACGTGGTTCTGATCATGTACAAAAGTTCTGAAGTTATAAAGATTTATTATCATCAAATAGAAACTTAAACTGTTGGATATGACCATCCTAACCTAATCATGACGACCCACAGTGAACAAATTAATTTAATCCTGTTATTTATATTTTTTAATTAATTTACCACAAATATTTGAATAATAATGTTGGTGGAAAGTAACCCAGACCAAAACATTTCAATTCTGTCTGAAAAGAAAAAAAAACAATCCAGTTACTAATTAAAAACTCTAACCTCTGGAATGTTCCCGACAGGCAGGGCTTCATGACATTTCCAACACATCTGCTGTATAAACAAGTAGGAAATTATTGTTATTTTTGTTTTGTTCCCATGATGACTTGTTCAACCCATTTCCATGGTGAGCAGAATGAATTTAATTGCATTTTTCAATCTACAAGGTTAATGTGTTTGTTGCAAAGCAGCTTGACTCCAAAATGCAGATGTATTGACCATAAAATAATGTTGAAATCACTGACCTTGAGTTTACATGTCAGTTCAGAACCACTTCCCTTCCCTCAGATCAGAATGTGTGAGTGTATAAAACAGTAGGTCTTCTCATTCCTCAGCCTGGCTTTGAAATGATGAGTGTGTGAGCATGAGGCAAGAAGAGAAACACTAAGCAGACGAGGGTTTTAATTAACTAGTGCTGACGATTACAAGTCTTTTCTCATTAGGGGAGAAAACAGTAATTGTAGGTGTGGAGTGCAACGACTAGGAGGGACTAGAAACAAGATGAAACAAGGAGTTTCGAAACATATGGAACGAGAGATGAAAGGAATGATTCCTGCTTTTGTTTTCAGGTTTAGAGAATAAAAATTCCCCCAAGGGTCTGAACAACACGAGGCTTCTGCCCTTCAGCACACAGAGAGGGTAACATTGGCAAACCTTACTTACCCCCATCCCCCCCCCACTACCACCTGCAGCCCTGCATCTCTCCCATCCACACACACACACACACACACACATGCACTCACATCCTGTCAAGGACAAAGCAATAGTTCAGTTAAACATGTTTTATTCATATTTAATAGAAATGTATCAAAATAACAGTTTAAATGTTGAAACAGCAACAACTTGAAGTTTTAGTTAAATGAAAAGAATCAAAACAACATGGAACCTGAACTTTAACATGTTGAACCTGTTCTACCACCTTCTGGTTCTGGTTCTGGTTCTGGTGTTGTCCTTGAATAACCTCATGTTGATGAAACACTGGCATGTCGGATGTTTCTGGTTCTTCTGTGTCTTCATGTATCACACGCGTGTTTTCACTCAGTGGCGTGTTGAACGTGAGTCCGTGAGGGTCGAGCTTCACTGTTCTTATTTACACTCTGGATAGTTATTAATGACGTAACTGTTTTATGTTTGAGGTCGTGTTCCTGCAACATGATACATTTAGGACCGATCAGCTGCTTCTGCAAAATAATTAAACATGTTCTACTTCTCAAACTTCTCTGACTACATTCCAAACTTCATTTGCAGAACTGCATCATCAGACTTACAATGAACCTCAACATCACTTCTCTGTAGTCTTTGATCTGATCTGCAGAACCAGCACCATTCATTGGGTTTTAGTGGAGTCAGTGGACCTTGGTTCCATGTCAAGGTGATGACTCACCTGGACATCTCCAAATTCTAGTGTTCACTGTCTTAGAAAGATCTTGAACTTACCTCGTGTCATGCTGCTGTTTGACCTGCAGGTCCGACCGGTCCACTGTCAGGGTTCTGAGTTCTGCTGTTTGACCTGCAGGTCCGACCGGTCCACTGTCAGGGTTCTGAGTTCTGCTGTTTGACCTGCAGGTCCGACCGGTCCACTGTCAGGGTTCTGAGTTCTGCTGTTTGACCTGCAGGTCCGACCGGTCCACTGTCAGGGTTCTGAGTTCTGCTGTTTGACCTGCAGGTCCGACCGGTTCACTGTCAGGGTTCTGAGTTCTGCTGTTTGCTTCTTTTTTCTTGAGGATTTTCCAGGAACTCGCTGTGATTTTATTTTGAAGTTTTTCCTCCTCCATGTTTCCTCCAGCTGTGTTTCTGTCTCCCTCTTGTGGTTCGTTAAATGTACCCAGTTTTCCCTTGAGTGGACCTTTCAAAGCTTTTGTCAGTTTAATTAGTTCCCTGCCCAGCTGTCTCTTGTCTTCTTGTCAGTCTCCATCAGTATTCTCCCCTCAGTACCAGAAAATCTTTGTTGGATCCTTCTGTCTTCCTCCAGCTCTTCATGTCACTGTGATTCTTGTCAGTTCTTTTTTCCAGCCCCGTCAGCTTTTTGTTTTTTCATTATTTAATTGTTTTTGTTCATAATCCTTGAGCCCTCGTGTCCTGACTGGGTTTGGGTTCAGTCTGAAACTTCCTGCACAGCTGTATCTGCTACAGTTGACTGGATTTCAACTGGCAACCTTATTGGTTTTAATCTTGACATGTTCCTTTAGGTGTGCTGAAGGTGACACTAATTATTGATTTAATTTAGATATTTGGTTCTTTAAGTCCTTTCTGTATATTGACAAATCTTCATTTCTAAATGAAAAAATGAAATCCTTTATATGTTAAAACATCTGGTGCAGCACGCTGCATCACACTGATCGCTTCATCAGAGTGTTATAGTCACATCAATGGGTCATGATTCATATAAAGGTCATGTTGTTTCTTCAGTCATCATTAACATGTATCCATGATGGTAATGGAGGGATCCACAGTGCAAAAGGCAGTAATGGACATTTTTGCAAGGTTGGATTGTAAATCTACTAAAAGGTGCCAGAGTCCTCCGAGTCCTCCGAGTCCTCCGAGTCCTCCGAGTCCTCCGAGTCCTCCGAGTCCTCAGAGTCCTCCGAGTCCTCTGAGTTTTATTACATGTCATGTTTCAAAGTAGTTACCATGAACATGTCAGGCATGCTGAGGTGGTGAATGGATCAGCTGATGATCCGTCTGAACTTATAAGGTTATTAACATTTTTTCAATTAATTCTGATTAGCTTTATTGATTATAAGGTTTATTTATAGTCACAGTGAAGATTGATGGTTATTAACTCGACCAGAAACACCGTTACTTTACGTAAACATGGAAGGAAAGTTCAAACACTGTTGTTGTTTATTTAAGAATATTTAAAATTAATCTGGAAAAAAAAAGATGAAATACATTATCAAGACGTTGATGTGACACTATGTTGATGAAAGTGACTGTTACATATAAAAAACAAGCTGCTGTGTTTTTTATACACACAACTAGACTAAGATCTAAATGCATAACTTAACTTCATAAGCTGCATTTGTGGGAATTAAATAAAAATTGCATGTAAACCTGAATGTGTCTCTTATACAAGACTCAGTTTGGAGATATTGGAAATCCTCCAAGGATGTATCTACCCACTCAAACATTTGGCATCCTGTACACTCACAAGCGCATGCGCTCACACACACACACACACACACACACACACACACACACACACACACACACACACACAC
>SSNP01000022.1:4344117-4354227 GCA_006937955.1 Pachypanchax playfairii | reverse complement strand
ACACACACACACACACACACACACACACACACACAAGTGTGTTTTGGTATCCTTATGGGGACCGTCCATTGACTTCCATTGATTTTAGTAACTAGATTTATACCTAACCCAAACCCTTTTCCTAACCTTAACCATTACTGATCTATAACTAACCCTAAGACTAACTAAAACTCTATTCACACCATACCTATAAACCTAACCCCTAACCCTAAAAAGGGGAGTCCCCCCCATGGGGACCAGGCTTCGGTCCCCACAAGAACCCTCGGACCCCAGAAAGATAGTAAAAGTCAGGAAACGGGTCCCCAGGAGGTCAGAAATACAAACCCACACACACACACACACACACACACACACACACACACACACACACACACACACACACACACACACACACACACACACTCATGCACAGACAGAGAAAGTGAAGCTTTCCTCACAGATTTACAGACAGATGCACTTACACAAGCCAACAGCTGATGTTGGAGGTCCTCTTCAAAACCATGTTTCCTGAGGTGATTTGTGGTTGTTTTATAGAGCCGTGGTAGCAGATTGCACTGATGTAGACCTCATTCATCATTGTCAACACACACACACACACCTATATACACAAAGTGAACACACACACAAATCTAACACATCCTCTCTCAAACTCACAATTCTTCCATTTATGGCCTTTTTCTGTTGTTTGGTTCTTCTTCCCTGAAGCAGGTTCTTAATCTGATTCAAAGACACGTTAAGAGTTTAATTATTATCCTGTTCTTTGTTTTGTTTTCTAGGTTTTAAAAACCAGCGAGACGTGTCATACAAACTGACTGCAGGTCCATCAGACATCAGTCTCCAGCTGCTGTAAAGGATTTTTGAACTGCTTTGTGGATTCTATGAAGTTCAGGAAATACTGAGATGTTCCAGCATTAGTAGTAAGTTCAGTGTTTCACTGTCGAGGGTGGTGAATAATTTACTTTACGTTGTTTAATAGTTAAAGTTAAACATCCCCGTCATATAGATACACACATGCACACAAATTAAATCAGACAGAGCTGATAAACGTCTAACACTGGTAAGTTATTAGGGGGTTTGGGGGCCGTTACTTTTTGAAAAAAGGGCCAAGTTAGTTTGGAGAGATGCTCGGAAAATCTTAATAACAGAAATGATCATTTAAAACAACATTTTGTATCTATCCAGGTCATATTTGTCTAATATTAAAGTTTGTTTAATAATCTGACATGTGATCAGGTGATCAGATGGAATCTGTCAGGGGGGCAAATACTTTTCACAACACTGTATCCTTTGTTTTTATTTTCATACAGTGCTGTGAAACAGTATTTACCCCAGACAGATTCCATCTGATCTCAATAAAATTCATCTAAAACACAATACAAGAAACATCAAGTCCTGCTGGGTCCAGATCCAAAGACCATTATATGCGGTTCTGTCTAATTGTAATAGATTCTGATATAAAGTCCGGTTGAGACCAGCAGACTCATTTAAGTTTGGTGCTATTCAGAACAGGAACAGGGCGGAAATAAATGACTTCATCCTAACAGTGAAATAATCTCCAGATCACCAGAACCAGAACCAGAACCAGAACCAGAACCAGAACCAGAACCAGAACCAGAACCAGAACCAGAACCAGAACCAGGCTAAAGGATGGGAAGATAAGAACATGAATACAGCAGGACTGGACCACAGTGGACCTGTCGTTCACAGAGAAATGTTATAATTTAATTATAATACTGTATTTGCTGGTCCAAAAACTGATCGATAACAGTGTGTGTGGGCGTGTGTGTGTGCATGTGTGCGTGCATGTGTGTGTGCATGTATGTGTGTGTGTTTTGGTTACTTGATACAGATTCCTTAATGCAAAGAAAACCCACAACACTTTCTGCCTCACTTACATAAAACTGCATTTACCCACAAACACATGATCAACAGCTGATGATGTCACATGACAGGACTGTAACTTTAACTATCCTGATTCTCTGGGCTCTTCTTTCCCCTCGTGTTACTCCCTCCTGTCCATTTGGCTTATGATTACAGACTGGTGTACATCAACCAACCTCCAGCTGGGTCTCTAGGAGAGTGCGTGTGTGTGTGTGAGTGTGTGTGTGAGTGTGTGTGTGTGTGTGTCTGGGGGGGGGGGGGGGGGGGGGGGGGGTGGGTGGGGGGGGGGGGGGGGGGGGGGGGTGTGTGCGTGTGTGTGTGTGTGTGTGTGTGTGATTATTTTTTTACAACATATTCTGCTGCTTCAGGTTCTCTGATCAAACCAAACCTGGTTATTATGCAGCTGCACATGTTCCATTCTCATGTCCTCGATATTCTCAAGAGAAATATTTTTGTTTTTACTAAATGTACTTTTATTATTCAGAGGATCTTCTTCATGATTCTCGTGGTGGTTTTAGAATACAGACATGTTTAACTTGATACCAACACTTAAGAAAATAAAACCGACAAATTTGGGATCATTTTATAATAAACTGCTCTGGGTTACATATATTTTAGGTTTTGCAGCTCAGTGCTCAGTGTTTGACTGTAATGTTTATCATCCTGACAGCATGACTAATAAAAATAAAAAGAATTAAATAACCATGATAGACAGAGTGGACAGTGTAGATTATGTGATGCTGCACATCAAACTATAGAATTCTTTCATATAAACAACAACAACAGAAAAGGAGAGAAATCAGCTGGTTCTGATGAGAACTTTAGTTCTTTTGAGAGCAGACAGCAGGAATAAACAGGTAATGGAACTGGTGTTTCTTGTTAAAATCCAGACACCTTAGGCCTTATAGATGTAATATTTGTATAGAACTGTGTGTATTGGACCAGGCCATCGTCTGCGTGTCACTAAATAATGACTCCGTCTGAGCTGCGTCCCCTCTGGGCTCTCCTGTCTGCCCACCAATACCAACAAACATGCAGACACACTAACTCTGTTCCCACTTTCCTCGACTGGCTGATTCTTAAATGTCAGATGACTTTTCTCCTGAAACAATATTTATTGAGTCAAGTTCATTTTATTTTCTCTCTTGTAAATTGCAAAAATGGAAATCTATGTAACTCATTCTTATGAAAGATTATTTAAAGTTATTTTCTTCTCATGTGTAATGAAACAGGTTTACATGTGAATCTGACCTCAGACCAGCTCTCAGAGTTTGTTGCCATACAGCAGAGTTCTTTATCACACTTACATTCACAACTGAAGGGTTTTATTATGTCCTACTTTCCACCTCTGTTTATATTCAACATCCCATCTGCTGGAAAACACAAACCTCCTGCGTATGGCTGCAGTTGTTTCTATCAAACTTTACAGATTCACACAGTAACTAAATCTGCTGCATGTTAGTGTCATCACCATCTGTCTGTTAGTAAATTATACCATAAACAACTACAATTCATTTCTTTACTAATTAAAGATTTTTACTAAAATCACGAGTAATTTAATAAAACAAATAAATAAACATGCATTTATTCTTATAATAATTTAGATAAACACAAAACAACAATCAGACCTAAAATCACCTGATTCTCAGGATGGAACGTGCACTTTACAGCTACGTGCACACTGTTGTATCCAGTCATCAGTTACCAGAGGCAGCTTCACCTGCAGGACACAACGTGCACCATCTTCTTCATGATGTCATAAGGAGATTTTACCAGGTGATAAAAACATTGTTTACATTCTGAACACGAGATGAAAGAAAGATGGTGACGTAACACGAGAGAAAGAAACAGACGACCAAGTAAAGAAGCAAAAGGTGAAACTTTTGTTTGGTCAGCACTTCGCCTGCCATCACACATCAGCTCAGTCCAGTGCAGAACACACACACGCACGTGCACATGCACGCACACATTTAAAGAGGCCATTAAAGCAACAGCCAAGTGCATATTTTACACAGTAAATCTGTAACTGCAGGATTAAATATAGTTTTACAGAATAAAAATGTGACGTTATGTAACAGATGATGCAGAAATCAGGACAGTAAAAGCTTTTATTTGTGTTTCTTTTAGAACTGTAGACCTCTGAGCTCCAGGTCGGTCATTCTGAGTGTAACATGTGGATGATTGTATCAACTCCAGGATAGAAAGTATTCTCAGAGAGGACAGGATGATGTCACCTCGGGGCAGGTGAGTCCGCGTCGCATCGCTCAGGGAAAACAGGTTTGATAAGATTTTTGTTATTTTTAAATTAGAATCAAATCTCATTTTTATCTAAATGAATCTTTTTCGATGTGTAAATGAAGATCAGCCATTTTTATTTCAGTTTTTGGTTTCTTCATACTATAGAGTACAAATGGTACGACAAAATGCTGCATAATAAGATGATTTCACCTCTATAAATAGTAATTATTTATTTTTATCCATTAGAAACGTGAATCACATCAATATGTGCTGTGAACATCAGTTTTCTTCTAAACAGTGTTGGTTGTATAAAGTTCAGGATGTTCTGATGAGACAAACATGGAACATGTAGTTCTGCTTTAACAGGATGTTGTTAGTTAACTGAAAAGCTGCAGAGTGAAACAATCCTGGAGATTTATGCTTCATGCAGAACATGAAGAGATTTATAGATGTGTCTAAGTTGACTGAGTTCCTTCACAAACTGGGTGCACGTTGTTACAGCTGCTCACAACAAATATTGATTTCAATTAGTTTTTTTTTTACTGCCTAAAACTTTTTCACAGTTCTGTATTTTGGCCTAAGAAGTATTACTTCCTATAATCCAGTTAGTACTATTCAGACCACGTGTGTCTCAGAGTGAACAGGTATAAAGACCAGGAGGATCACACGGACTGTTGGTCCAACTATGGTGCAGTTTTAATCCTGATCCACATGGTCTTTCTGTCCAGACCTTAAATGACCTTTATGAACTCTTGCTTTATAAATAAAACTGAATTAAATTATAAGAACCTCCCTGTTTGCTTCAGACTGATTGTGCCACTCTGAGACCATGTCCTGTCTGATCTCGTCCCTGTAGTACTTGTGTCCTCCACTAGAAGATAGAAGACTTGTCTGGGAATCAGCACATCAGGGTTATTTATAATAAGAAGGTAGAGTTCTGAGACACATGTGTATCTGATTCATCTGGTAGAATCAGGTCAAGTAACTTCTATCTGCAGTGGACTGTAGACCAGTTTCACACCAATAAAATCATCTTTTAAACAAAACTAATAAAAATTCACTCCAATTGTTCCTCTTAAATATGGAATAAAGAAAATGTAGAATATTTTGAAGCACCAAGATGAAAATAATTTTAGAAACAAATAAATATTAAATCTCCTGAAGCATAATTTCATATATTTGTCTGATGGTTGTTCCAGAATGTCTCCAAATGATTCTATTAAACATCACTTTGTATGAGTTCATGTCCTTAAATAAAAGTTTATTGTTATAGTTTCTAACATCAGCCAGAAAATAATCTGTGGAGAATCGAGACACGGACATCCGCCATCTATCTGCCAGCGAGCCTGTTCTTCCATACACATGCTCACGTTATCACACGCAATTTAGCTTTGTATGTTTTATAATGTGACAGTCACTAGCTAATGTTTAAACATTACTTTCCTCATGGCCCAGTAGACAGTAATCTCTGAGCCCTGCAGGAGTAATACTGGTGCATGTTGTGCATGAAGTATCATCTTCATCCTGGTTCATCACATCTGAACTGGAGGACGAGTTGGAGCTTCATCATGAAGACTCTCATACAGAGACGGTCTTAAACAAGGTGAAGAGATAAAAACCAATAAAAAAGAAAAGAAAAGAAATGAATGGATATTAAAGGAAATAAGAAGAGAAACTGCTCCATAGCAATTATTCTAAAACTGTTTCTAATGAAACAACCTCAGAAGTACTAAATAGTACACATGATATTACATGATAGATACATGTCAGACACAAGTTTACACAACTGTTTTCATATCTGCCACAAACTTGAAGGGTGCAGTCTAAGATGTGATAGTCTTCATGCATGAGATGTGCATCGTATACGCGGAGGTCTTCACTCTTCTTCTTCCTATTTATTTACAGATAATATGAATCCGATTTCCACAGATCCACTGACATGACTATGCTGGAGGTTTTTATTGCTTATATCAAGCGCCCCCTCTTGATGGGGCACGTGGTCTTATTCATCTTTTTTTTTCCTAACACACAGGCTGATGCGTGCTTATGTATATGTATGTATGTATTTGTATGTATTCTCCTGTGTGATCTTGCTGGCCTGATCGAAGTGCGCTGGGTATACCGGCAGCCTGGAGAGTGAAGGTCAAGCTGTTCTCATGTCTCCTTGAATTTCCCTTCTGGGATAAATAAAGTATTCATTGTACTGTAAGGTACAGTAAGGATGTATGACAGCTGAGACACGTACCTGTAAACACACCTGTTTATTGTTGTTCTCATCAGTTTCTAGTTTCCACATGATTCTCCAACTCTTCTAGCAAAGAACTTAATTTGATGCCTCTTGTGTTTCTGGATATTTGTTTTGTAGCTTTATATCACAGTTAAACTTGTGATGATTAATCAGTTTGTTATTGTTATTTCTTAGTATCACCAGAGTTACGTGTTCCACAGCTTGAAGAACTAACTGGTCACATGTCCCTAGTTAAAACCTGCATCTACTCACATGTCTTAAAGACACTTTGACATGGACTAACCCTTCAAGTCAACACTCCTTCATGTGTTCCACTTCCTTCATTCACATCCAGATGTTTCTATATGTGTAGAACCAGTTCACAAACCAACAACTAACTTTAACTAATGAGTTTTCTTTTTCAAAAGTAACAACTGTAATATGTTAAATTTTCTAGAATTGTGGACTTCTACTTGAATACATTATACAAACAAATGAGGGGAGCTGCTGATTTGACCTTCATTTTTTGTGGCTCTAATTTTCTTTTCTTTGCTTGTCATTTTATTTTTTCTTCTCCAACTTTCTATCTGAGCTTCACACGATGTGAAAGAAGAAGTGAAGGACTAGAAATGTGGACGATACAGAGAAGAGAACTCAGGGCAGGTGGGAGAGAAGGACCAACACCAGTTCTCTGTATTTTGGGGACAGGACGGCGAGTATAAATAGGTGGTCACCTTAACGGAACCTAAAGACTATTCTTATGCACATATCCTCCAGCAGACGGGAGGTTATGGGTGGGGCATCGTACATGAGGCGACCTAGTTGGTGGAAAGTAGGATATAAGAGAAGGAAAGGAGAACACACGAGCACAAACTGGCCCGAGGTCTGACGTAGACAGTCTGAGACCCACATGAGGGTTAAAACTTCAGTTTTACATGAAATATCAGGGTTTTATTTTGGTGAATCTGTGTTGCAGGTTGAGTGAAGGTGGGATTCAGGAAGCTGCAGCATCAGCAGCTGTAGTTTTTCATGTGTAAATACGTTTCAGAGTAAATGTAGATTATCATTAGGATTCATAGTGATGTTTGTCTCTACATGCTACAGTCTGTCTCATCAGTGTTTACCTGGTGTGTCGACCCCCCCACACACCCCCACCCCCGTCCCACAGGATGACCTGCTGCATGTAGCTGGTTTGTCTGTCCAGATCTCTATCTTTGTCTTTCACCATCTTCCAGAATAGCTCCCCCTCCCTCACCAGCTCCCCCTCTTACACAATGCTCTTCTATTTAGTATCACTCAGGTCTGGTTGGACAGCCAACCTTGAAGAAGGCTTTTGATTTTGACCACACACCAGAGCGTGTCCTCCTCTGGGACTCAGATTCTAAAAGCCTCTGGTTTTTGTTTTTTTGGACTGTGGTCCCACTTTCCTCCCTCACTGCAGTGTCTCTGACAGCCGTTACATAAACGGGGTACTAACTGCCATCTACTGGTCACCATGCAGTACTACAACCCTGTTCTTGTTCCACCCCTCTGCTCCTCTGGTCAGCAGGGTTTATGGAAGTGATAAGTTTTAATTTAAACAATCAAATGCTGCTTATGTAATAAAATCAAACCTCAGTTTGGATCTTTTCTTGCAGCAGCAACATACCTGAAATTAGATTTACTGGAACGGCCTAAAATAGAAATCCAGTTTAAAGTCTAGTTAGTGGAAAGTTTAACAAAATAGGTGCATCACATTCTAACAATGTAAAGAAGGACTATAAAAGTATAAAACTGAGTCTTTCTTATGGTCTTAGTCTTGCTTTAATGGCACCACTCACCTAAAGCTGTGAGCCAGGTAGTCTGAGTCTGAGTTCTATCAGCTGGAGCATCAGCTGGACGGCTCGCTCAGAACGAGGAGCTGCTAAAAACATTTTCACTATATGACTAATTCAATGTTTGTTGCACATTTACTTTATGTTATTATTAGCTAATGACACGATGAACTTAGATCTCTCTGACTTCAGGTGAAAGCTGCTCCTGCTGGATTAAGACTTTTGCACATTTTAATGAAGCATTACAGACATTTTAACTGCATTTTTTCAGAAATAATTCTGACATCTAAAATTAATACAGCTGAAAAAAAAATTAATATTTCCAAATTTTAAGAAGATTTATAATAGAAATTTTCCATAAAAATGATTTAAATGTTTTATCTAATCGAGGGTTTTAATTATTTCTAGTATATTTTATAACTGATATGAACATGAAGATAAAGGGTTTCCTCATAGACATCAGAACAATTATTTACCATTTTAGATGATTTAGAGTTTCTGTTTCTAGTATCCTAAAGAAGTAGAACTTGTATGTTAGTTCATATAGAACTAATAAAAATCTCTGTAAAACTTTCAAAATACACTGAAAACAAGGTACATTGAAAAAATGTATTTTATTATGGAAAAAACAATTAATAATTTCTGTTTTCAAGGAGATCCAACCGAACGCCCGGGAGTCCTGACACACACACACACACACACACACACACACACACTCTGGGACGGGCTGCACAGGTACAACCGGATCCTCAGACCACCAAACAAAAGTTAAAGGTCCCTTCAGGGACACGATCAGCTGACACAAGAACGTTAAACTCTAGAAAATGTCAATAACAAGTTGTTTTCTCTTCTTGGGACAGATCAGCTGAGTGTGTGTGTCTGTGTCTCTGAAATTATATCAGACCAGAAAATTTATTTATTTAACCATTTACTAGATTTACTAGAATTCTTTTAAAACTCTGTCATCGAGGAACAGGAGCTCGTTTAAATAGATAAAATAATAATATATTTTCATCATTAGAAATTTAAGAGTAAAATGAAAATTAGATTTTTTTATTTTACAATATGCATATAAGTCCTCTACATACCATAGACCAGATGATGACTGCAGATCTTTGCATATGTCCCTGCAGCATGTAAACTAGAATTCTGGTTCCTTCGTTGAAACTGCAGGTTTTATTCATCCTCCAGCAGATTGTGCAGCTGATTAAAGAGCATGAGATCATCATTTTACAGATTTTAGCTGGAAATTGTTTGTTTGCAACTGTAACTGCAAGATAATGAACTAAGAGTAACTAGTTTTCCATCCAAGGATGAAAACAGACTACGTGACTCTGACATCATCTTAACGAGCCCGATGAAACCAACAGGATGCAGTTTAATGAGTTTTATTCTCTATGAGCTCGTTCGTTCTTCATGTAGTTGGTGTAGAAATCTTTAATGAGTTCAATGATATTTTATTAAGAAACAGTAGGTTTTTAATCTTCAGGCATTATAATGAACAAACAGAGTGATCAGTCTCTGTCTTGGGATCATGTTACTTTCTGCTGAGATTTCCCTTATGAAGACATTTCTCACTGAATGTGTCTCACCGAGAGGCTGAAGAAACGGGAGATATTTCAGTTCACGCATTGATTTTTTTTCCTTATTTTTTCCTTTTGTAAGTTCATTGACTGGGTGGAAGGTGCTGCTTCATATCTTGTATTGAAATTTAATCTGTCATGGAGTCGTTTCTAAGATGAGCTGCAACACGAAAAAATCCAAATAAAAAGTCTAATTAAATCCTGGTTGTTTGATACCGGTGATTCAATCCCTTTATGTTAGTGTTGCTCTCCCTTAAACACCTGTTACTGATTATTAATTGCCACACCTGTTCTCAATCAAGTCCTCACAGCTCACTTAAATTGTGTGTATTTAAGTTTAAGCTTTAATTAATACAGACCCCCCCCC